>CABFOW010006014.1:0-31219 GCA_902141385.1 Timema californicum
ACATATGTTTACAGGCAGTGTCTTGACTCATGAGTTGCTCCGGGAGAAGGTGATCCACCACATTCAGGGTGGTGGATCAATGTTAACCTTATGGGAGAAAGTGCGCTGTAACTGTCAATTCATCCACTATTGTAGTGCTACTGAAACCACTCTTAAAATGATTTTAAACATTATTTCTGAACATGACAAATTTAGAAATCTATAATGTGCACAGACAATTGTGAACGTTTTAAATTTTTTTATTATTCTTTACACAATAATAAATAATCAAACATGTATAATATATTCATAAATTATGATGGTTATGCATAAAAATGTTAAATTATAAAGTTGGGCTCTGGGAGCCTCCACCTAAGTAAAACCCGGGGCAAAATATAGCATAGGATTGCTAGGATTAAGCTACGAGCAAAGGATGAGCCTGTGCAAGGGAATAATTCTGTAAATCTCATTAGTAGAGCCTTATACCACCTAACTAAAAGTACTATGCTCGATTTCCATGTCCAAAAATAATTTTCTGATTTAATAATATGATGCTTGATGTAGCTACGCCCGTAACCCAAATATCATTATATCTTCTTATCGTTGCTATCCACGTACTGTGCAATGAGTTGTACACGCACTAGATATCTTCAATAGTTATTTTTTGTTCTACGAATTAATACTCATGTAGGCTATGCTCATTTAACCACCCCATTGGGATATGAATCGGGTAAGTAGAAGTTAGAGGAAGTATTCATATTTTTTATTCAGGGAGAGAAAGTGTGAAATTAATTAGAAATAACACCCTCAATACACCCGTCTGAGACTATCGCCCATCTACGGCGAAATATACTAGGATAGCAAAATGCTTAATCCATGTGCAATTTTATGTATGTTAGTAAGGGTTCTAGTTAGCTAATTACGTGAAAGAACACATTTGTTTAGAAATATTCTAGATTTTTTTTAAATCAAAAAACAGGATTGGTGGCTGTTGCTTTTCATCTTGAGTTCAAACAGAGGTGTCCAGCTTTTTGTGGGCAGAAATAAAATATTATATAAGAGCATCGTAAAAAAAACTGAGTGTTTTTGTGTTTTGTCACAAAGAATAATGTCGCCTTGTGTAGTAGAGAGGTCATACGTCATAAGATGTCAAAGTGATCAAAAATAGAAGTAGAATGGACTAAACGACTTATTTTCACTTGTTTTGAGAAACATTAGTTAAAATAATATTACCCTTTTTTGTGTACATAAATGGGTTTTATAACTCAAATTAAACTAGATGACAAATCTATAGGCGTGTATATAAAAAATAACAGTGTATCTGTGTAAGTAGCTTGTTGAGGTTTTACGTATATCTACTAATTATGCTCACGATTTAGAGATGACTAAGGTTGTAGTTAGATAAAGTAAACTCGTATTTGTGTTGAAGGAGAGTGGAAAACCATTTTGGAAAAAACCTCATAGCAACCGATCAGGAATCAGACCCTGATATCCCTATCATAGGTAGTATAGTCTAACACGAGATTGACGCCTTGGACAATGCAGCCACTGAAACAGGTATGTGTATGTAAATATTATATATTTTACAAACTGAAATAGAATACAAGTAATTACATTCAACTTATAATTAATTAATCTTTCAAATAAATATAAATAAAATATTACCTTTATATCGCTATTAAAGTTTGGACCTGGAGGAAGTGTACTCACATTGGCGTGGAGGGAAAATAGGAAAACCATTTAGAATAAACAGTTTCAGTACACTTGACAGGGATTCAAACACCGATCTCCCTGTCAATGTCAGCCTATTTTATTGCAAGAGATACGATTTGGACCATTTGAACACTGAAGCCAGTTTCCAAGCAATCTGAATAGTGAAAAATAATTTCAATGAAATTCTAAAGAATTAATTAGCCCAGAAAAATAATGTGATACTACATTTTAGAAAAAGAATGTATTTTATTGGTCCATATGTTTTGTAGAAGTTGAAATTTGGAGGAAAAGGATAAATAACCAGTTTTTAAAATAATCGTCAGCATCACTTAAAAAAACACCACTCAAATCTAAGATGGTGTAAACAAAAGTATAGTGGAGGAACACACATTTACTATAATTAATATTGATAAACTTATAGGTTCTTGCACCAGGTGTGGAATTTACATTATTATTAAAGTAAATTAATCTTAATGCACTAAATATTTTATTTTATTTACAAACTTTGAATGGAAGAATGAACCCCAATAGATTTCGTTCCCTTGGGCTGTAGAAAATTTGGGGATGGTATTTTGATCACGTTTTTCACCCACCAATGTTCTTTGCAACATATTCCACATCACGAAACATCCCCACAAAGCAGCATCGCATTACATAAGCTTTGATAGCGAAGGCATTGAGTTCCCGAGAAGGTACTGATAAATAAGATTATGCCAAAGATACGTTTACTGTACGGTAAAATCAGGTCTCTATCATTCGTCAAAAGAAATGTTGATTTATTTTTATTGAATAAAAATCTGACCTTATGCGAATAATCTTGGTGTTTCTGACATGGTATGGATAAAATTACAAATGAGATAGTAAATAGTAAAATAACTGAAATATTATTTTTTTTTAATCTCTACATAACCTAAAATATTATTTCAATGATAAATAAATAATTTAATACACTTCAAAAATAGTTATATTGATACTCATTTTCATGACATTAATATGTTTATACTTATAGGGTATGGATTAATAAGGTAAAGTTTAGATAAAATGTGCCCATACTTATGAAGGAAAAATAATGACTTGTTTAAGAAACACCATCCTCGCTGGTAAACCAGACAAGATAAGATTGATGCCTTCATCTACGTGACCTACATAAAGGATTTGGATTTACTTTGAAAAAGTAAAGTAAAAATAAGAAATTAAAATTCAATGTGTCGTATCACGGTGTGATAAACATGTAGTCTTTATTAGGAGGCAGTGAGATTGAGACCAATAGAACAATTTCTTTCATATTAAAAACATAATACAAACATAATTTAAATATTTATAAATAAAAACCTAGCTAAAAATTTAAAATTCACTTGTTGTCAGTTGAGAGATAGATAATTTATACAGGAAAAAGCTTATAACCTAAACAGATAGGTGATAAAAAAAACACAACATAAAAACCTGGATTGAAAAACTTTTACTCTGAAATAAGAATTTTTGTGGACCTTCTTTAACAGTGGTATTGTTAAAAATAGTTTATAAAATATGTTAAAAATTCGTTAAAACCCCAATAATTTAAATGGTAATCTGTTTTATAAGGCCATTAAAATATTGAAAAAGGTCCCCATTGGAGACTTTGTTCTCATAATTGTCTGATTTAAATTGGTTAATGTGAGGCTTCAAATCACGGATGGACGTATTGAGTTATCTTAAATGTTTTCCCACAACCCTTTCGTGCAAAAGTAATTAATTATATTTCCTAGAAATCTCAACTTATAAATTGTTATTTTATTTGTGTAAGTATTTGGAATTTTTAGATGGGTAGCAAGACTTGGTTTACAAAAAAAAAACTTAAATGGATTCAGTGGCGCAACCAGTTTTAGGGTTTGGGAGCAGGGAGGCTATTTAAAATTGTACTTGAGGAAGTAATTACATATAAAGAATACAAAATTTAGCCAAAATATACTTTGATGGATTAATAAATAGACGAAATATTGTGCTAAAAGCAAAGACAAAACTAACAATAACAGTAACATATCACAAACAAATTCACAATTTCAACTATTCCTTTTAGAGTTAAAGAAATCCCAGGAGCAATGCCCTACCACACAGCGATCGTTTATAATGAGATCAAGAATTTTCTCGAAAGATCAAGAAGCCAACTCAGAAATCACGTCTTTATTGGTCCCCTGCAGTGTATAGAGAAGGTTTGATAAGGATGGACCCAATGATTGGCCGTTAGGAATGGGCGCTCCGAATAAAAGAGTTACAGAACTTTGAACTTGCTCAAAAGTTCCAGCTTTTCTTTTTAAATAAAAGGATATTGTAAGAAATCAATTGAAATTTAGGCCTATCTATAGATTAATTGTTTTAAATATCACTGTCCAAAATTATAAGATACAAACATATTAGTGATTTAATAAGTTTTTTCCTACTTTCTTTATTTTTAACTATTATCTTTTTTTATTATTTGAGTGGGGTGGGGGGATCTTGAGCCCCCTCAGATTCCCTTCCCAGCTGTTGAGCCACTGAATGGACTTGATAAGAATTATAGATTTACAAAATGTATAGGCTATTGGACTTCACTTGTATGGATGATAAGAATCCCCAATGAAGGGATAAACCTTCAAATCGATTCTGTGAGAATTGATTCATGATTTTCTTTAGCATCTCGTCTCACTCACTACCCATTTTAGTTTTTGCACTTGTAGTAATTTAGTTGATTTAGTAAATAAGATAGAGGCTTAGAATAATAATAAATGTTAACAAAGATAAAATGTACCCTAGTTTTCATAGTGTGAGGGTAGAAAACCATTAAGGAAAAAACACCCTCAATCTACTCAACCAGGATTTAAACTTGATATACCCCCCTTTAACAGTCGGGTATATTACGAGAATCACGCTTAATAACATGGTAGTCCCGAAATTGAATCCTAGAAATGTGCGATAATATTAAGGCTGCTGGTCCTTTTCAATTGTCATGGAAATTCAGAGCCATGGGAACAAAAGGATTACTTCAAGAATTCTTATGGTTTTGCAAATTTTTTTTGAAGCAGTTTGTTCAAGATTAGAAGAATGTTGATTAAGGTATACTTTTTGTATACACACATCCTCTTTTTTTTTACAGTGATCAGATATCGATAAAATTGATATTTTTCAATAGAAAACTTCCGGTTTAATAAAAAAATAAGAAAATACATTAATTAACTTTGACATATTATTATCTTATAAGGGCTGTTGAAAATATTAACATAAATATTTCACCCGTTCTCGAGGAAACTGATATTTCCATACGTATGATTTTTTCGCAAGACCTGTCCGGAAGCTAGCGCCAACTACGGTTTCCGTGATCCAGCTATTCTTGTTGGCGTGGAGGGATACTTTGGTCGGTTGTAAAGCCACGACACGCCTTTCACCATCCCACAAACGAAAAGGTTTTAGACTCTAACTCGACAGGGCCAAGGGCCTTAAGGCAAATAGTGCTTGACGAAATGATACTCATAAATTGCTTCCTCCAATTAAGTATCAACATTTTCTTTCATGCACAAATACTTGCCCATTACTTTACTGTGGATTTATGTATTTTTAACGTATGGCATTACTAAACAAGAGGGACCTATCATACAGTTCTGTCGTCTATATGTAGAATATTAGCAGCTCTGGTGGTACAGAGCATTACTCAGGGTACACCTATGGAAGTTGTCAAAAAATAGGCCCCTCTGTGTTTTGGAAAAAAATTATAGTGAGTAAATAGCTTACTAGTCCCATCAAGGTGAAGTAGCCATGGCAGCAACCAACCAGCGGCATCTGCCAAGTTTATACACAATCTTTGGACACACATCTAATGTTAAGTTGATTTTTTAATAACGCTGTTATTTTAACTAAAAATATGTTTGCTTGTAACCTAAAATATTAGAGCTATCATCAAGACTGTTAGTAGATACAAATACATTAATTAATAAGCTCCAGTCTAATCTAAGGAAATCAAAACTAGTTAAGTTTTTAAGAACTACCTCATTTAATTGTTTACCTTTTATTAATAATATTATTTGAAATATCTTCGTACCATTAAAACATAATATCCACTACATTTTTAATTGATAACTATTCATATGACCTGACTCGTTGTCCTCGTGGTCTAACGCGTTACTCTAGCATTAGACTAGACTGCCAATGACGGTGAGATCAAGATTCGAACTTCGATCGGGTGCACTGAAGTTGGTTAAAAAAAAAATTCCACTCTACCTACACAAAAATGTCGGGATACATTTCCTTAAGTATAAACCTGCCTAATCCCACAAAACTTTAGAGTAACTAGTGCATAAGTGTATATCCCGAACAGATGATAAGACATGGTGCCAAATCTATTTATTTTTATAACTATTAAATATTATGGTAGAAGAGAAAATTGTGCCTATATAAATAAATGTGCTGTTTACATGCTTATTTTATCATTAATAAATTGAGAATAATATACAAATGTATTTAAAAATCTATACAACTCTTTGAATGCAACTATAATATCTAACAAAAATATTAATGTGTCTTCTAAGAAAAAGACAAACAAATAAAATATAACTTCACATCAAGAATCTTTTTATTTTAGCGTCTAGTGCTTTCTTCAATGAGATATCATCTACTTTAAATTTTACATCACTTTCCTTTTTTCCTCCAGTATCTAATGTTCTCTTTACATTATTGGCAGGAAATAAGTGAGGTGACTCAATTAAGGAAAATGAAAGATGATTGTATTTACAATCGTGGCGGAATATGGTAACTATTATGGAACGTACAATGCATTATATTGGTTAGTGTGTTAAACATCAAGACTATTAACGATTTAATCTATGGAATAGAGAGTAAGAGGATAGTTTATTAGAAGTGTACCCGCATTAGCGTGTAGAGGAGAGACAACATTTCAAAGTAATATTTAAATGGTGGAAAATTCCACCTAGTGTCAAAATAAGTTTAGACTATTGAGAGCCAGATGGAATGAACCACCTGATTAACGGTTCTGGCACTATCAATAGTGCATATTAAGTATTTTACATTTTCCTAATATTATTTTAGTGAAAATAGATTAGAATGTGCACTATAATTTTAATATATTCTTTCTAATTCCACCCAACTTAGAATTTCGGGCTTTGTCCTCAATCATAAAAACAATCTGGTTTTTGAAGTGTATGATAATCTAAATAACATAATTTTTGCGTGATTTTTAAAAGTATTATAATCTATTTGTGTGGTAGAAAAAATTAGAGAGGGATCAAAGATGTAAATCTTTATGTACTTCATCAAAACATTTATTTCGAATTTATTCAATTCTAAACGAAATGATAGCCGTAGGAAAATGCAAAATGTTCATGCAGTTCATGTGATGTACGATTTATAGATAATTTTAAGCTTTATCAAGAATAGGTATTTTTATTATGCCTGTCATTAAACTATAGATAATACTCATCTTTATCATTTCTTAACCTTTAACACAATAGCGTGGTATGAATTTTAGCTAAATAAAACAATCTAATTTGATATATTCTGTATTTAGAAACATCCATAGCCGGAGGACCCATTATTTTAATTTGATTGAGGGATTAATATTTAATATTTTGGCTAAGTAGACCTATTTGGTGAGATCATACCTACTACTGAAGATTCGGTGAAGCAATAACCCAAGTAGGCCAACCTGGGGTTGTGATGGCATGGTCTTGGTGGATTCTGATCAGACGCACAGATAGAGAAGCTAGGATAAGAATGGGGTTATTTCAAATAACGAAGCAGAGTTCAAAATAACGAAAAGAAACTAAGTTGAGCCGCGGTGTTTGGGGGGTAATTTTTCAGGTAAGGTCTCAACGCCCCCTCCCCCCAATGATGGGCCCTATAGTCCCAGTGGTTCCAAGATGCATCTGGGCTAGGAGGTGGGTTGGGTGGAGGGGAGACTTTTTCGATATCTGGTAAAAATTGTTGTAATTTTAATAGTGAGTGTACATCTTCAGGTCAATATATTTTTATTAAAGTCTTAATTTGTCAATTTATATCCATAAGATAGGTCAAAGAAGAAAGCACACTTTCATATTAACACTCCATAAATCGCGTCCTTTGAATGTACATTAACACACGCCATGTATCTGGGAGATACAAAAATAAATTCTACACTATTAATCATTTTGTTTTAAGATTTTTTAGTTAAAAAATATGTAAACAGCTCAAATGAACATTTTTGTTCATTGAAAATGCTAGAAAAATAATAAAACTATTAAAGATTACATAAAAAAATAAGTCAATTAAACTCTTAAAAATTAACTCTCCTTAGAACTATGGAATTTAACATAATTTATTAGGAGCTCAACTGGAGAATGGAACATTTTACTTGGAATGAGAGCTAATCATTCGTTTTGGAATAATTTATTTTGTATAAAATTGGCACTAATTAATTCTAGTAACACAGATAATAAATCAGTTTTTGCGTAAAGGCACTTAGACAACAATTAAAATTTAGATTAGTAAATTAAGTAAGATACAAGAAATACAAGGAAAATTAAATGAGACAAGTAAAACAAAACAAAAAAATCAAACATGTAAAACTAATCCAAAGTAAAACTAAGAACCTGAATTTGAATACAGAAACATTTCGTAAGCGGTATTTGAACAATAAAGAGGGCACTTTGGTTTTCTCAATCTTCATCTCCATCACTATCATCAATGTTGCAACCATCTGGGCAAACAAAAGAACAATGTTGCAGACAAAGATATTGGCCGCATCCTTCGCAGGTATATTTGGTGAGCCTTGTCAATTTTTTCTCCTCCCAACAAGGGTGGCAACGCTTCTTTGTTGTTTCAGTAACTTCTGAGTTTCTGCTAGAAGTATCTGGGATTTGATCTTGGGGAAGAATTTCACGGAGATGAATTTTTATTGTTTGAGGCAAGCGTGGGAGAGATGATCGCCTAATCAAATGATCTCTTATTAGCTCATTTCCCAGTTCACTAAGGAAAATTGGGCGAGGTGGTACTTCATTTCCGTTTCCCAAACAAATTATTTGGCTGTTAATTCCAGAACGTTTAAAATTGTGGAGAATATTACCATTGGCCATCTTGTTGTGCCTCTTTGGACATTGTATCCCGAAAACATTTTGTCTACCATATCCACACAAATCTTGAGTTTGCTATAATAGGTTATGATTTCTGGGGTTTTTCTCCCCACTTTTTTCATCAATTGCTCCATCCATATGCATACTTGAAATTAAAAGAACATTCTTTTTATTATTTTTATTTTGTGGCACATATGAAATACTGAATGCAAAAATACTGGAGAAGGGCCGTCTGTTTTTTATCTGTTTCAGTTCTTTTGGAATTTGCCATTTGTTCTTTTTTAGAGTCCCAACATAGGATAAGCCATACTCGGTTGACAATATGCGCAGGAGAGTGGTGTCACTAAACCAATTGTCTCCAGTAACATTTTGACCTGAGTTACGCATAGGGGTCACCAAACGTTGAACAACATCTACAGGCTTATTACTAACCTGAAAAGGGCCAACAGGTTGTTTACCTGCATAAATTTCAATGTTGCACGTATAGAAAACTCGTTAATCGACAGCTGCAAATATTTTAATTCCATATTTAGCAGGCTTCGATGGAATATATTGAATAAAGACGCACCTACCTCTGAAAGCCTCCAGATTCTCATCTACCGTGACATCATCACCAACAGGATAACTCTCTTTACAGTTTTTAATAAATTTTTCAAATATTTCTCGAATTTGAGCTAGACGATCTAGAGCTTTTTCGCTCTTTTCTGGTTTCCCTGTCATCGAATCTTAGTGATGAAATTAGGAAACGAAACCTATTGATACCCATGGTGAGACGAAATATCTCAATTCCAAAACCACCTCTAGACCATAAATCTGCTAGGTTTAGTTTCGCAGATTTATATGTTCCAGCTATATAAAGTAGCCCCATAAACGCTTTTATCTCTATTATATCGGCATGCTTGGCGTCTCTATCACGTGAATAGTTATTTTTAATTGTATACATATATTGATTAGTATATGTGACAATTAGTTCTATCATACTGTCATCAAACAAGTAAGCCCATGTATCTAGAATTGATTTTATACCCTTCGCTTTACCCATAGGCCCTGGAAGCCTTCTAATAAGGATGTGTTTCCCCCTCTTCTTAATGGGATAAGGAGTTTTTTTCCAAGATATAGAGTCAATCACCTTCCTCCCCTGCTTTCTATGACATATAAAAGAATTCTCACCATCATCGCTGTCTGAGGATGCCTCCACATCACTTTGCTCTGTGTCAGAGTTCTCTTCCCATACCTCTATCTCTTCCTCTGCATCGGTGTCACAATCTTCCTCTGGAACTTCTGGAATCAGGTTCGATGATCCTGGTGATGGACCTGAAGGAGAAGTGGTAGAGAGTTCTTCATCACTTATGTCACAGCCATCAAATAGTGGTTGGTGAACCCTTTCGACGTCGATTGGATTGCTTAGATCAACAATTTTTGTGGACGGCATAATAAATCTGAAAATCTGAAAGTTTATTTATTCGAAATATTTTCAAAACAAAAGTTATGCAAAAAATTATTGCTTATAAAAAAATAATCATATTAAGTACAAGTATACACGCGCTGTATCTCTGAGATACATGGAAGCCTNTTCGAAATATTTTCCAAACAAAAGTTATGCAAAAAATTATTGCTTATAAAAAATAATCATATGAAGTACAAGTATACACGCGTTTTATCTCTGAGATACATGGAAGCCTCTCAGCTACTAAAACCCTTTTCAAGAAAAAATATAATCAGAGATGAAAGGCACTACATCTTATACAAAAATAAAATGAATTGGGAACACAAAATTAAACATTTAGAAATACTTACAAATCCACACGTGTTGTATCTGTGAGATACAAGGTGCAAGAATCGGCCGTTGACCTCCTTTATCCACGTCCAGTGCTCTACTGACGGCAGAGGGGCCTGTGCTGAACGACTAGAAGTGGTGGGGATGAAGTCCTTGCAAGCGTCACTATCCTGTCTTATAAAACTCTGCTCGTGTATATGTAAGATACGAGGCGTGTATTGCAGTGTTAAATATATACGATATTTCACTGATTTGAGAAATTACGAAAGTAATTGTAAACATTAAAACTATTTTTGGTAATGATATTGGCAGTTAATATACCACTATTAATAAATTTAGAAAATATAATGATTATTGTAAACATAAAAACTATTTTTGTCAATGATATTGAAAGGTAATGTATATATTTTATTGATCTGAAAACATTAAAGTTAAATTCAATTCAATTTATGAGAAAATTAAATGACTAAACCAGGGAGGGGAAGGATGGGGGATGTTTAGAGAGTTTGTCTAACTCCTCGTCACCTAAAGTATAATTAATATACTATGCTTGAATTCCTCAGTGCTCAGGCTGGTCACTAAATTGATTCACATAGAATTCCTAATGATAAAAAAACCAATTATATTTTAAACCAATTCAAAAATAGTGCTTGGACAGTTTATTATTATGTCCTGTTGGTGGGACGTACCCGAGAACCACCCAAAACCAGAACTGTTCAAAATAAAATTCTGAATACGGCCCTAGGAAAAAAGGTTATGTTACGTTCTTCGCATTCAATCAATACGATTGTCTTACATCTTCGATTAAGATGGTTCAACTCAAACACTTTTTGAAATGTAAGTTTCCACATGATCAATAAACCACCATAATCACGTATCTTTATAAAACTATGTAAGTCAAGTAGATGGCACAATATGAAACCCTTCTAGCAGATTCAACAGTGACAAAAACAAATAAAAAGTTTCTTTTTCTTGTATCTAAAGTCTTTGTGTGTGCTCTTCTTTGAGGAAAGTCTAGAAACAACTTTCTGCTTCAGGACATTTAGGTGGTTTCAACATTATCCCTCACTTCGTGACTGTATTGTAGAGAGAGAGAGAGGGAGAGAGAGAGAGAAATGGAGAGATATTCATTTCTGCAAGGCATGCTTGTACGAACAAATTCAAAAACAAGATATCCCATTAGGTGCAATGTAAACCATGGGCTCATGGTTTTATATATATATATATTTATTTAAACTTATTCTTTCAAACAAAAAGGTTATTAAATTATTTATATACTTATTAGGGGTGAGGAAGGTTATTTAAAGTAAATGCACCCCTATTAACATGGAAAGAGTATGAGAAATAACAAGTAGAAAAAGCAGACTTTAGTCACTTTTATAATTTTAAAACCTCAACCGTCATGTCATCAATCAGATATTGCTAACATGATGCCTGAGACCATGTAACCACCAAACTATCAAAGCTCATATTGTAAAATAACGAGATTAAATCTACACTGTGCTAATTAGATTGAAATAAACATATTTACTAAAGAAACCAAATTTTAGCGCAAACCTAAGGCCACCGCTTACTTTAGTAGGAAAATTACTATATTGTGGCATTTCTTATGGGAATGATAGTTATGAAGCTTCAAAACCACTCAAATTAAAGTTTTATGTTGTGACCATAAAAATATAATATTTTAGAAGGTACGATATATTTATAATAATTTACTTTGATAAACGTGTCTCAAAAAAGCGGCATTTCAGTTTTATTGATTTAAAAATAACAACATAAGATTAAATAATTTGACTATTATAAATCGTATTTTGATATAAAACAACCCTTTTTTGAATATTGTGGGATTTCTGAAAGTCTGCTATGCGTGATTCGATGGGCAGAAAGTTATTTATGTTGAAAGGTTTGAAGCCGTCTTTGATAATAAATATCTAGGGTAAAAAGGCCAAATACAATGAAACCTGAATAATTCGAACTTGAAAGGAACAGGAAAAAAATTCGAGCTAAATAAGTTTGTTGAAAGGAATTGAAAAGAAACACAGTTAAGTTTGCAACCAAGCTCAAAAACTTTATTTAACGTAACTTATTTGGACATAATATTTTCACAATTTCTTTAAAAAGTCTGAGATTTCAATCTGTTTTCCTGATTTAAATCTCTCAGTCATGTAGCATGATTCTAATTGATTTATTGACTTAAAAATTGAATCACTTACACAAACACTACTGTACAGTATGTACTTAACAAAACTAAAACTTAGCAACAAAACTAAATAAACTCGTTATTCACAAGAATATCGCTGCGACCGAATCACTAAGAACAGCTCACGTAGCCTCTCGAGAGGTTTGACCTTGACTAACGGAGTACAGAACTTTAAGTGTAAACAAAGATGTACGGGGAACCGGTTAGGGGGAGGGGCGTGAAGAAGGGTAATTACATCATTCCAACCCTACCTCCCCTTTTTAAAAAAATAGAACAACACGGCGCCGCAACTAGAAGTAGGAAAACCATACTGCACAGTACATTACAACTTACGAAAAGTTCGAATTAGTCAAAACAAAATTCTATTTATTCAATATTTTTTAACATTGTTTTAATACAAACATCATGGGACCGGGCGAAAAATTCGAACTAAAGACGATTTTGAATTATGGAATTTTGAATTAGTCAGGTCCCACTGTAGTTTTAAAAATAGAATTTAGGTTGTTTTTATGTTTTCTAGTTTAATATACATATTCTGACCGATTGTATTAAACCTAAAAATATTATAAATGGTTTAAATCATCGTTTTTACTTTATTTTTATACGCATTGTGAATATTTTACTAACAGTTAAATTGGCTTAACCAGCAGTCCCCACCTTAAATTATAAATTATTGCAATCATTGATCATAATGAAACAAATAGCCGAAACTATTTGTTAATGCATTTTAGGAGGATTACACCTCTTAGATATCATATTCTGAAAATTGAAAAATGACACCTGGACACGGGAATCTAACCCGGGACCTTCGGCTTAGTACGCCACTGCTCTTACCACTGAGCTATCCAGGATTCGTCCCGTGCCCATGTTCATTCTTCACTCATAGTTTTAAGGCAGAGTCTGAGATAGACGTGGAAGTCGTCAGCTTATAAACATGTGATTATCTAAGATCACAGCCATCAGACAACGCAGCCATCAGCGACTCGGTAGTTGGCAATTTTGCGGCCAATTGACAATTATATATATAATTGTACAGGATCACATATATTAATGAAACAAATAGCCGAAACTATTTGTTAATGCATTTTAGGAGGATTACACCTCTTAGATATCATATTCTGAAAATTGAAAAATTACACCTGGACACGGGAATCTAACCCGGGACCTTCGGCTTAGTACGCCACTGCTCTTACCACTGAGCTATCCAGGATTCGTCCCGTGCCCATGGTCATTCTTCACTCATAGTTTAAGGCAGAGTCTGAGATNGCTTTAAGTACTAATTACTCTAATGGATTAGTAATTGGGAAGGTTGAACTAGAGGAAGTAAACCCGCATTTTCGTGGAAGGAGAGTGGAAAACCGTTTAGTAAAAATCACCCCCAGTTCACCCGACCGAGATTCGAACCTCGATCTCCCCGTCCTCAGCAGTAGAGCTCAACACGACAAGCGCGTTAGCCAACTACGCCACCAAGGCGGGTGATAAATAATTAATAGCTATTAATTAAATTTATATATGTTTTCAATTAAATAATTTTTTCATAGAATACTATGTTTATTTATTAAATTTAATTTTATGGCAAGATAATTGAAAATATTTTTTATTCAGTTTTTTCTATATATTGTTTTTTTCTTCTTAGGGTTGCGGTAGTTGGTCTTTAATACTTCGATATATTTATTACTACACAACGTCCCGTTTCTTTCAAAATAATAACCTGGGATGTGTAACATGATTAATAGTCTAGAAATTGTTACAATATCTCAGTACACTTAGCCAGTCCACTTCCCCCCCGATACGGGTTGGTTAATATTAAATGTAATAAGCTCGGAGAAAAATCCAGAAAAAATAATTAAAGCAATATTTATTCAATCTCAAAATATCAAAATAATCATATACAATTTTAAAATTTATGTGAATGAACCTAAACATAAATCTTTTTTTTAAACAACAAAGCACGAACATTTCCATTTACCGTTTCATAAAATCTTGTAAACAAAAGTTTCACCAACCAAAAGAGATTTCCTTTCTCCAGTTTCGCTATAAATTATAACCAAACATGTCATAGCAATCTCTTTTATATCCATTTAAGTGACGCACGTAGCACATGAATCAGCGCGATGTGGTCCAGAAATACAAACAAAATGGTACAGGGGACAGGTTGGAGAAAGTTTGGATGTTCTTGAAGAGTAATCCCCGCTTTTGTTTTCCTTCTATTCGTGGACAATAATTCCATTTGTTGCTTTCTTTTGGTCTATGTGGCATCTCGTTTTTTTTTTAAATTCGGTCTTCTGCAAGTTAGTGAAATATTCATCAGTGAAAGTTTTGCACACATTACAGTGATACTACTTATGTTGTGCTAAAAGGATACAAGTAATTATACAAAAACTACTAGCAGAAGTACCCAACCTTACCCCTGGCAACGCTTTATTTGCTTCAAACAGAGAGAAAAATATCTTACTTTATTTCTTTCCATACAGTTCTAAATTAACTTAAACCATAAATAAAAAATCTTTAAAACTCATGCATCAAGCTCCACATGTTCATGCAAATAGGGTACTAATGTTTAAATTTCAGATCTCTGCGTGTGGTATATATCGTGCAACCCTCATGGCAGACACACAAATACAAAAACTCTTCATTCTTTTTATATATGGTGAGTTTATAAAATCTGTACACAAAAATGAATTAAAACATAAAGGATAGCACTTTAACCTAAAAGTGATAAAACATATAAGGTACAATAAATAACTTCTTAGAGCAAGGGATGTTTCACATTCAAGTCTAAAAAATAATAATATTAGTGAAAATCATTGGCATAACAATGTGCCATGCGAAGCACGCATATAAGTCCCACAGCTAGGGTGCGAAATTTGTCCAATTCTGTTAATAGCCTGGTGCAGAAAGCAAACATAATGACAGTCACAATTCTAAGAAACATTTTCTAATTATAAAGGCGGAAACGTTCCCTTAAACTAATAAGCATGACGTCTAAATAATTCAATGGAGATAACAATGTCTTACATATTTTAAGTGAAGCGCAAGCATTAGCAATGGTGATAACGCTGCCTTAAATAATGTTGCTTGAAACGCAAGCGTTAACTATACTAACATGATAATCAATCGTACAAACGCCCCCTTAAGCTACTAGACATGACGTGCGAACAATTCAATAGTGAAACTGCCATCTTAAACATTGTTGCAGGAAAGTTACCTGTAGAAAAGCCCAAATACATCCACCTCATATACAAACATTCCTATAAAAGGTATTGGATCCTCTAACAGTTTGACAAGGACTAATGGGAAGACGGCAGAACAGACGTGCGAGAAAGAGGGAAGAACCATATCACGTGACGTCAAACTGAGCTCTCATAGATCCAGTGCCCCGCTCTTATGGTTTAGTCTTTATTTATCCATAGCCTCGTTGGGCTACTAGTGCCGCAGGTCCAACTTATCTTGAGGGGTGTCCTATCTGAAGAGGATGTCCGTGACCTTGAATCCGGGCCCATAACACAGCCAGTCAATTGGTGAGTAAAGGCTGATTCACACAGAATGCCAAGCTAAGCTGTGCAGTGCTGTGCTGTTAAGAATTTGACAATTTAGTTTCACACTAATTGCTAAGTTAAGTCATGGTCTCTGTTTCACTCCAGAATTCAGTGTTGCTTCTTTCTGGTTTGTCCAGTGAAGTTTAGTTATGATGGCGTTCTCCAAAATGTCTTGGTTAAGTTCAAATGATAGTACTGAGGAAGAAAAGATGCTGCTGTTTTGAAAGATGAAAATTTAGGAGGTGGAGATTTGACTTGTTCAATAACTCTTCCCTTTTAAAATAAACACATTTATTAAATATAAAACATAAATATAATATTACTCAAATACACGCGAAACCAACTTAAAACAAAACTTCAAAACTTCTTTAGTTACTTTGCTAGCTAATACCTTCGAGGAAAGCTGATAGGGACCCCTGCATGAGGTCACTGATGGGCTACTTCGGGCCCTTTTGTAGAGTTATTCCTAAGGTTAGGTGTCTCACTTACTCTAAGGCCCTAAACGGGGTGAACTAGGCAAAAATCCTTCCTTTGGATAGTTTCTAAGTTGGAATTTTTATTCCCAATTGGGAAACCTTAAATTCTTTTGAGCAGGGTGATGCCTAGGCTTTGCCTTAACTCCCTAGCGTGGACACCCAGAACTCATGGAAGGAGGACCCAACTATTCCTGCTGATGGAAGTTTATCCAAGGCTTAAATGTCGGGTAATGCCGGGGATTGAAAAGCAGACACAGGATTATCAATCTATAAGTTTCTCGCTGCGCGTGCTTACGCGCCTAGCTACGCTTGAAGGACATAAAGAACCATGATAGGTTAGAGGAGTCTTGAGAGAGGTGTTTATTCCCAAGACGCTACATCCTACATAGCATGTGTATTCCATTCTTACAAGTCTCTGACTCATATAAGATGTAAATCTAGAGACGTAGCGGTGTTCTTAAGGTCGATCAGTGATCTGATAAATTTAACTGGCCAATTCTCTCTCATCAACTATTTGATTATATGAACATATTGCTGATGGTAGACATATCATATTAGTTTTAATAACTGAATTTGAATTAAATCTAGCATTACGTTAAGTGGTTAATAAAAGTGAAATATATTTTATAATTTTATTTTGAGTATTTTTTGTTTTTAATGATGATAATGATATTATAGCTTATTCAGACGAAATTTTTCAACTTTTCGATGAAATTATAGAGAATTCTTGAGATTCAAAGCTGCTACAGGAAATAATTAAATTTGTCTTTACTTATAGATAAATAAAAAAATTAAAACGAGTTTTAGACTGAGAAAATTTTATTTTGTTTATTTATTAATAGCATTACAAAAATGTTTAAACTATTTTTCTTAAGAAACATGCCCAAGATTACAATTTAATGAAATTTTAATATACAAATTTCAAGCACTCTAAAGACTTAAAAGCTTACAGATAATAATCAAAGTTATAGATAAATGTAATTCATTTCACAATTATATCTTTTAAATACAGTGCCTTTTTAATTTATTACAATGTTTGTTTTACTTGATTATTTGATAAAGTCTATGATCAGGTGATAGAAGATTTTGATCCCTTATTAATTTTGTTGCAACCCAAACTCATCTCAATATAGAATAAAGCTGAAAGTTTATCCGATGAATGAAGAATCAAAATTATATTTATTCAATAGGTCCTATATCTTGCCGTATAAAAGTAATTAATATGGTTGACCACAAATCTTGGTGGTCATAATTCAATTTCATTTGGTGCTGGAGAAGATATATGCAAGGATTAGTCCTTATATATATATAAATGCAAACACAAAGATTTAGTTGGTAGCTCTAGTTGGGATTAGCCTGCTCATTAAGTTTATAAGTGGTAGGCTGGTAAAACTAATGCATATATAAATTTTACTTTAAATACCACAATAATATAAATAGCTTTTATCGGTTATGATTTATTTTCCTCAAATTTGTATTTTTATTCCTATCTTAAGGCTAATATTTGTTCTTATATTTACAGTTCACCCAACTAATTCTTTTATTGTGAGATGGTTCTAAACAAAGCAAATATAACCTTGACGAAATAACACAAAGGGTCACCGATAAAAATGTAGGGTGAAAAATTAAATCCTATCATGTGTTTTACTGACAAAGAGTCGAAGTCCTTATTAGCATTAACAAAAGCCTCATGATTCTCCTACCAAAGCCACCACTATTCTCGTATGTGGTCCGATACACGTAGCTAATCTCTTTAACATATCCTTTGACTTGCTGATTTCATTTGACACTGGTTTATGTATACTCTAGCTTGCAATCATAAAGTTTAACAGGACACTCTGTAATTATTAGCTCTGTGATGTAACAGGATATAATCCTGTATCGTATGAGGACGTATTATTCGTATCTAGTCAATTATTATCTGTGGCATGTAATTAACTGAGACACTCCACTTCCCTTTATCAAATGAATTTACAAAGAAATTAGGTATTTTGGAACTATGCTTAGGGTCTAATAAGGTTTTGCAAAAACTTTTCCAAGAAGTCACGTAGTGTTTAATTTGGTTGTATGGTGTCTCGGCATAATATAAAAATGTTTATTTCAAAATATAAATAATATAAACACTAATAAAGCTAGCTAGAGCATTAGTATAGCAAGTTTTAATTCAAGAGGTCAAGGTTTCATTAACGATTAGATGTTCTATATGTGTTAACTTTCTTCCTTCTTTTCCACTCCTTTACCGCTCACAAGGCACAGACACACACTTTGTGATGCCTTATTTTCATTTGCCCCACCCCACGTATTACTACACATCTTTTTATTTTTAATACCACATATTACATACCTATCCACATATCTACTAGTTACGCTATTGATTTTAGGAATTATGAAAGTTATATTTAAAGCAAGGGTGCCCAAATTTGCGAGAAGGAATATTGGAAAATAATTTTGGAAAAAACCTCAGTACACCCGACCGAGATTCAAACCTTGATCTCCCCCTTCATCGACAGTCTAGTCTACTGTGATATTAGTACCTTGCACAATGTGGGCACCGAAATGGGTACTACTACGCATCTTGGATACCCACTTGTTTACACTAATGAGGTAGGATGGAAGAAGATGTAATTTTAGAGGAAATGTACCCAGATTTGCTTCATTGAATAAGGGAAAACCACTTAAGAAAATAACACATTAAGTAAACCTATTAAAGATTCAAACCCTGACCTTACTTTTACCAGCCAACAGGACCAAATAAGGTTTAGGCCTTTGTTAGCGTACTCATCGATAATTGACCATTTAAATCAAGTAAAAATTTGGTGAAATATCTTTAAAATATATCCCTCTTTATCTGGTTTGTTGAGCTTAGAGTATTTAACTTTCTAGTACAATATAATATAACCGGAACGATCTAATAAATAAATTACTATAAGAAAATATACGAGTTGTCTATTGGTCGAGTTGTTAAAAATGGGAGCTGAAATGATGGACACATGGACATAAACTAATTTTGTCCGTGATAGTAAGGTTGTAGTTAAAATAGTAATGTTTTTTTTCTAAATATTATCCCACTCTCCCTCCACCAAATGCCGGTGCACGGATCTTAAGACTCTACCTTCTTATATTCAACCCTATTAGTATAAATATGTCGATAGCCGGGACTAGTAGCATGAAGAGGTCCACAAAATTAGAGAACGATTATAACACTCGATTTTAAGAAGTAATGTAAAAAACTAGGAATAATGTCCTTGTTTAAGTTAGATTTTAGGCCGTGTGATGATATAATACGTGAATTTATAAAACACTCAATAGAAAAATATTCGCTAAAACCAAAAGCTGAATGTAAGCTTTGAGATTCTGTCCAACACCTTAGCTTAGACGGTAGCTAGTTGCCTGTTGATCTCAGGGTACAGAGCTCTATTTGCTGTACAGCCTAAAAACTAATCATTAGTTAAATTAACGATTTCCCTTACACAGTGCTGCTGGGGGACTGGGTTTAAAATCAAGTCAGTTGGTATCGTGCCGATGAAATAAGTTCACTTGGAAAGTGCATGTTAAATAACAAACATTTAAATTATAAAATGTCTGCTTTGGTGGCTGCGTAGTCTAACGCGCTAATCTCGTGTTAGAATAGATTGCCAAAGATGGGGGGGGATTGGGGTTTATTCCAAGTTGGGTGCACTGAGGGTAGTTTTTCATAAATGGGTTTCCACTCTACTTCCACGCAAATACGGCTTCACTTCCTTTCTATTAAACCTTCCTAATCCTTACCATTATTTTAATTAGTACATAGGTGTTCAAAGAGAATGGATAGAATGATGCAGTGCTAAAAAAAAGCTTAGCTTCTGACGTCACTCCCCATCTCAGTCTAGTGGGGAACTCAATATCGTTGCCTTATTGTCTGTGTGATAAAATATTCTGAATGATAAATGAGGTCATTCTATATCTGTGATTCCTCGAGAATTTATCACTTTTTTGTTGTAAATAATGAAGTATTCAGCATGCAATGACGAAGGTAAGAGGGGTAGTTTTGAGTACGGTCGAATGGGAACCAACTCGCAATTGGGGTCTTGTCACACCTGAAGGCTATTAATATTCTCACTACGAGGTCACTTGTAAATCATATTTCCTGCCAAGAGAGATCAAAGGCACGTGTAGTGAAGCTATATATTGGGTTCTGATAGTCAAATGTGTACAGATATTAATGCGGGTTGTGTCGAACAACGAGAGGGGCTTGGGTGGTCCAAATTGTTATTCTTAAAAGGCCGGATAACTGCTTCATTTTAATATGATGTAAATTATTTTTAATTAATAAACTAATATGCACCGTCACCGCACCAGTGGGCACGTGAATTAAATATCAAGCCCATTTCATCCAATTTGTTGATAGCGGGGAGATCAGAGTTCAATCCCCACCCAGCTGTACTGGGGTGGTTTTTCCTAAAAAATATCTTATCAATCTTCATTCTCTCAAATGTGACTTAACTTAAACTTAAATATTAACTAGACTCGTGGTATAGTGGTCATAGCTTCTGGATCCTGACATAGAAATCCCGGGTTCAATTTCCTGTTGATGCTGGGAAATGTTTGTAGAATGATAAGTAATTAGCATGGTCACCACGATTTTGTTAGTCAAGCTTAAGCTAAGTCCAGATCTTAGATAGTTACATGTCATATTCATTATCATTATTCACTTATCTCATCGGGACATAGAAATGACCCCATCGGAAGGAATGTGATATTTGTACATTCGGGCGTTCCCTGAGCAATGTACAATAGTAAGCTTGATTCACACGTTCGACGAAAATAGAATGCAGAATTTGCCTCAGTGGCCCTGCAATTCATACACTATATGTTGATCCATGTTGCTTTGCAAAGAAAACGTTAGACTCTAACTATCATGATATTTTAATTTCTAGTGGATTAACATTTATTTTAAATCACTCTCCCGGTGGATGTTTTCTAATTATAACGCTGTATAACGCTGTGTATTGGCACAATCCAATACTTCTATACACATGCTTTACATTAACGGGTCATTTCAAATATTCTTACAACGGCCAGCAAGATTGTCTGGTTGCATCTGGCTGTAAAGCGCATACGTTGTCAAATGCGCTTTCGCACTCATTTGAGATGGTTGGTTCTTTGGTTTGATTGGGATTCCTGTGCCGAACATATCAGGCAGAGCGGATGAGGTAAAAACAAGTTGAACTTTAGCGGAACATCTCACGCCGATAAGGCTAGAACTTTGTTATTGGCTTATAGCTCGTCACGTGACTTAGTTTCTGCTCTGCGTTTGTTCTTCGTTGAAGGTGTGAGTACACAGGTACTGAATAATCTTTCCGTAAACTAAGTTACAGATTGTTGGAGCCCAGGCACACCATGATTACTAATTAATATATTGCTTTTTTTTACTCCTTAGCGCTGTTAAAATATATTAATCTAGTCCAAATTGGTAGTGTAATACGTTGAAAAAAAGTACATTTATATTTTATATATTTTAAAATTAGTTCTAATTTTATTTTTAACTAGAATAAGTCTCTCAATGAAGATAATTTGATTAAATACGCCCTTCAAAAGAATATGGCAACAACTCCAGGATAAAGTGAGACTTTAAATTACGCTAAAGTGTAATTTTATTTTATTATTAATTTTTAAAATAGCTATGTTTATTAATTGTTTAATTAATGACTGGTGTTTTGAATGATAAAATCACTATTGAGGACAGATGCTATGTTCGTGAAGGCTATAGGTTTTAAAAACTTGTGCTTGAAACAATATTTTTATTTTATTTTGGTTCTGTAAATAGTTATAACACTATACATTAGAATTGAGTGCAGTTTATTTAAAACACTTTTAATTATTTGGACACTTCAATGGGCACGTGGGGTATTGGTGCTAGATTGGTATAGTGAGATTTCCTAAATTATTTTCCACTTTTCCTCCACGCAAATGTGAATAATTTCACTTTAATCTCCTCATTTATACTTCATCAGTGTGTATCTTTAAAATTTGGACAGGTAGTTAAAAAGGTGCGTAGAAATATATAATGTAACCATAAAAATCTTCTGTGTTTAATTTGTATTTCAATTGTGTTGTAGATTGTCTTTTATAATGAAAATAACTCCTTTTTTAATAACAAAGTAACTATCTGTAGCTCACTAAGATAATGCAATTAGAAATGTTGACTCTTCATTTTAAATCAAGTCAAATAAATGTTATAATATTAAATGTTATTACTAAAAAGTTGAATTAATTCTATTTTTGATGACAAATGATTTTAAATTATTTAACATAAAAGGCCCATCTATTTTTTCACTCGTATTAAGGATTGAATTAAATTGTATTGAACTGAAACATATTTTTTGGGGGAAGACCACATTTTCTATCTATCATTCCTCACATACCAAAATAATAATTATAATATTCTAAGATCATAAATAAAATGGTCGTAAAATTATTTTATACATTCGTATTATTTTGAAGCCACGAGGCTTTAATCATATCAGCTCCTTTCTCTGCAATCATAATGGTAGGAGCATTTGTGTTTCCACGAACTAATCTTGGCATTATTGAAGCATCTATCACTCTTAGATTTCTTATTCCATAAACGTTGAGTTGAGGATCTACAACAGCCTCGGTGTCACTAGAGGGTCCCATTTTACAAGTCCCAACTGGATGAAAAACAGTTGCGGTAGTTGTCCTCACTGCACATCTCCAATAAGGTTCTGTAGCGAACGTAAAGTTTTCACATCCTGGTAACAAACTCGTATCAAGTGTAAAGCCTTTACTTCTAAAAGCGTTCGTTTGTCCAAGCCTAAGGCCAAACTCCAGGCCTTTTACCATTATAAGAACATCAGAATCCACTGCAAAGTAATTAGGATTAACGAGAGCTCTGTCCAGAGGGTCGGTTGATTTCAAAGTTACCCTTCCTCTGCTTACAGGCCTGAGAAGTATTTCACCAACTATAAATCTATCATAGTAAGAAAGGGGACTAGGATATACTTTTGTACTGCTTGGATTATTCACTGTACCTATAAACATGTACTCTATAGCATCGTCGGGGTTTTGTGGTTTATCGAAAGCCACGGATTGTGTTACACCAGTTGATGCTAAATGCCCCGTTGCCGTCGTCATATATTCTAAATAATCATTTTCTTCCTGTGAGCAATGCAATTTGGAGGTTTCATTTAGAAGGTATACAACTCCAGAAGAATAAGTATGGTCGTGTAAATTGTAACCCACTCTCAAATCAGCTATAACTGGAATTCCAAGCTCCTCCAAATGTTCTCTTGGTCCAACACCAGACAACATTAGTACTTGAGGAGTGTTTAGAGATCCAGCGCTTAGAATCACTTCTTTCGTTGCCATAGCTGTGAATACTGTATTCCTGTCCTCATTCAAAACATACTCTACGCCATAAGCTACTCTACTTTGAGGATTAATCAAAATTTTTGTAACTGTAGCATAAGTAATTACTTTCAAGTTGGGACGAACATATCTGACTGGCTGGAGATATCCTCTGTTTGTGCTCCATCTTCTCCCATTGTAGGCTGTGTGCTGTGACCTAAGCACAAGCCCTTCCTGGTGGGCTCCATTAAAGTCACCCTCATTATAACCCAACTCTTTGAGGGCTTCCACAATTGTCACTGCATTTTCATCTAAGTGACGAAATTGTTCGACATTCAATGGACCATTAAAACCATGGTAATTTGGGTCTACAATTGAAGGATCATGGTTGTTTTCTGATTTAATGAAATAAGGAAGTACGTCTCTAAAGGACCATCCATTGTTTCCAAACTCTTCCCATTGGTCATAGTCCTGTGGATTACCTCTTACATACACGATAGCGTTCAAGACACTGCTTCCTCCAAGAACCTTCCCTCGAGGCCAAAAGCAGCCTATACCATTACAAGATCTTTCGTCTGGGACAGTCCTGTACGACCAGTCCAAGGAATTTTCCGAATTGAAGAGAGCTAGTCCGGGAATATCAGCAAAGTCAGGTTCTTCACCTCCCGCCTCAAGGAGAAGGACGTTCCAACTGTGTATCTCTGAGAGCCTTCTGGCTAAAACGCAGCCTGCAGACCCTCCTCCTACTATTATGAAGTCATATTCAGCATTGTTGGAATCAAGTGGTGATATGTTTGGAGACTGGGCGGCTAACAGTGTAGTCATGAGGGTCATGAAGGTATTAGCTGTGTTGATAACACATGCGGTACTGTTGATTGTCGCTGCAGTTTCCATGATATATTCAATCAACCACTCAACCTGAAACCATGAATGGGAAAATAATATTATTACTACAGGAATAGCTAGTTTTGGTGTTACATAGTACCTTGTAAAATTATATTATTTATATAGACCCACAGCCATATCTAAAATTATGACTTAGCTACACATAGCCTAATTGACTATTAATATATATTTATTAATTTCTCATGATAGTTTATAATTTATTCAGTCAATGGTAGCAAAATGTATTCGATCGTGATTAAATCAATTTTATTCAATAATTATAATTGATGTGTATTTAATTTTACATGGCGATTATAAAATTAGATTTGTATAAATATTATGATAACTTTTACTAGGTATTAGTTTAAACATAGTCCGGATCAGAGCAAAAAAAACAACTATATTATTTATTAATACGTTCAAAAAAAGTAAAATTAGGGACTCAATTTAATGAGGGGAAGGGTAATTTGAGAAGGAATGTAATAATTTAGCACTGTCTCAGACATTTGATTAGACTTGGATTTGTGTATTAAGTACTTATTACAAGAAAATAGATGCTTAAAGTAGTCGAGACTCCCCACAATAACGTAACCGAATAACACGTGAATAAATTTATTCCAACCAGCATAAGTTTGGTATATTAATTCCTATCAATATGAATAATAGTTTGAAAAGTTTCCTAAAGTGCATATAATCTTAATGCATACACCAACCCTCTCCATATCTTTCCTAAATAATTATTACCGACTAGAACATTTTAAACATTTTTGAAATTCTAAGTAAATTTCATTTTTTATGATACAAACTAAAGAGGTATTTATTTATTAATGGGATGTATGTCATTGATTAGTTACAGTAATAAAATAGAATTTATATTAATATACTGGATTAGTACATTCTTTATATTTATAGCTCCTGAAATATTTTAATTGAGATTAACAGTTTCCCCGTCATTTTTTTTTTCAGATAAATCAAGTAACGTACCTATTTCTTTTGAAATAAGAAATGTTTACTCAGGATAAATTTAATTAGAGATTCCCCCTGAAGCTTGCCTGAATGTGTAAGGAAGTACTATAGATTATTGAGACTACCCCTTTATTCAGATTTTTTTAAACCCTTTCCCTTCTTTCTTAGGGCTCCATTTCATATTTTAGATATTCAAACTCTTATGTCTATTTGAAATGGTCCCTTTTAATTTATTTCAGAATTTTAGGTTTTTACTACACTGGTAAATAAATGTTTCTATTAGTTTGGGAAATTTAAAATCCCACAACCTCATCACAATATATTATCTAGCTAGCATTTAGAAATATCAATTTTTTATATATAAGAGTTGTCCTTCTAATTGATTACACAATTTAAATTCCCTTACACACCAATTTTATTTTATTTTCGAACATCCTCTACTCTATTTCCCAAGGTCCTCCCAGAGATAGATAGTTAGGTCTGTTTTTTATGTTGGCGCTGCTGCCTCTGTAACGTTCGCTACTGGGAGGGGGAAATACTGTCGTGAAGTCTCAGCTCTGATACTGCTTTCGAATACCCGCTACAGCCCCACGTGTTCTTTCAGTAATATGCCAAATGATGATGTTTACTAATATCATTTTTATACCTCTGATTATGAGTATGACATAAAAATTGTTTTTGTAGGTCTACCACGAAGAAAAATACTACGAACAACTGCTATTACATTTTTGAATCCACCCAGTCAGACGGAACAAAATAATGAATTGAAACTTGCTCTGTTTATAGAAGAACGATTCAATGTTAAACGTACTCATTTAGCTGCTTTGGAAATAATAAACATTTAAGTCCTAAAAACCTTCGCGTTGAAATAAACTAAACTGTTACGACTAATCCCTTTCCCTTTGAAGAAGCAGACATTATTAAACGTGATACCTTTAAAAAGCTATAAGCAATTGCTTGAAGAAAATNAAACCTTCGCGTTTAAATAAACTAAACTGTTATGACTAATCCCTTTCCCTTTGAAGAAGATGACATTGTTAAACGTGATACCTTTAAAAAGCTATAAGCAATTGCTTGAAGAAAATAAAACATTAAGGGAAACTGTAGAGTCCTTAAGAACCCAGTTGAATTTATTTAAAAAAAAAGTGTATCAAAAAAGGTTTTTTAAAGATGGCTTTATAAGCTAGAATCCATTCCAAACGAATTAGGAAGAATTTTGGTGGAACAAAAGGAATTAAAACGAGAATAAATATGCTTAATCAAACGTGAATATGAGGAAAAATGTTGTTTAACTACCTGTGTAACAAAACTTTTAGCACCCATACAAATAAAATCATTGGCCTGTAAGAGAAAGATTATTAAATGGTATAATAAAGAAACTTTACGTTCAGTTATGATAAGGGTTCTATCCCGTAAGGCGTATGACTTTTGGAGGAAGAAGCTTGTATTCTCTTTACCTTCTTTAGAGTAAAGTCTACTGTAAATGAGTTAAATACCTTTTTTTAATCACTTCATGGCGAGGGAAGTTTATACAGAAGGCAGAAAGTTTTCATAAAGAACTTAGAAAAATAACATCTTATAAATTCCCTAATATAGTAATGTAGGCCTATGGACATTTGTGCGAGAATTAGTACTTTTATTAAAATTAGACATGTGTGAGTGTTTATGTATATATTCGCATTGTGAGCGAAGCAAAGCAAAGAAAACTATGAAATGGATACAATCAAAGAAAATTTAAAATTACTGATGTATATAAATTATTATATTGCTATATTTTTTAAAGTTTTCCAACCAGAGATTTGCTAAAAAAAATATTCTAATAATTATTGTTAGCTACTTTTAGTTTTGAATCAGAAATAACTATTGGTTGTACGAGTTAAAAATAATTGTTAACAAGTTTAGTTTAAATCTAGTTTTAAAACGAAATGATAAGAACGCATATAAATAAATTTAAAGATGTGTTGAATAAAGATATGTTTGGAATATTATTCACCTAAGGAACATTATTTTTAGTACATTTTATTAAAACCATTGTTGTGTTTAATTCTTATTAAAAATTAAACACGACAACAATTTCAATACATCTTATACACAATATTTAATTATTATGGTCAACAGAGTTTCACTTATTTTAGCGATGAGTTTTAAAGGTTAAAATTAAATTAATAATGGAAAATATTCCTTTTTTTTTGTATTTATTTTTAAATAACTAGTACATGATTTGTTTTTACTCTAATTGCATTATTTTTTTACTTACGTGCTTATTTTTTTATTAATAACAATATTAAGCATACTACACGAATGGGTAGTAAGACGCGATGCTTAAAAATCAATATTAGTTGAGATTCTTGTAAATTTAATGAAAACTTAGGCTCAATTCAACAAGGTTTACTACATTGTATTGTGATTAATATTACCAGTGTGAATATTACTGTACCTAAAAATAGAATAGTCCTAGTACTAAAGTAAAAGTTACAAACATTTTTTAATTATAGCGTTGTTAAAATTAATGTTGAAATTATCATCATTGGGTTCAACACAGTCGTGTAGTTTCTGATAAGTTTGATAGCATATACACAAATATTATATTAAAGCTGTGTATGTAGCCATGTTATGAGAGAGCCGGTACAATGCATCTTTCAGAGCAGTGACGTCACTTCTTGCTTGAGTAGGTGACCACTTCTCGAGACGTAGTGAGACACGCTTACTATATAGCCCTGGGTCCCCCATTTATAAATAAAAGTTGTTTAGACTTTTATAATTATTTGTTGTGGTCCCTTTAGCTGCCTGCTAAACTTCAATTTCCTACCAAACTGATAAATAGTTATTTGTATTAGCTTAGGTAATTTTAAATATCCTACCCCCCCCTTTCACCATTTCTCCTACGCACATCGGGACATGGTTTCCGTAAACAAATGTATGCTATATTCGTATTCTGTAACCTCCTTCCCCCCCCAAATAAATTTCTATCACATTTCATCAAGTGCGAATAACATGTGATTTATTACTTGTCTCTGCCCCTCTCCATTTATTTAGGTAATAAAATTAGAAAAACCATAGGAACTTATCAACCCATTCTAAAAAGTAATCTTAGTTTTAAATTTCAAGGATCTATGCTACTTAGTGAACAAGTTAGATAAGGTTAATTCCTAAAAAAATTTTACTCCACTTTTTCACCCCTCAAAGGTCTAATTTCGAGAGCCCATCTTATTTCTTTAACGATGCGATTTGTGTGTGTCTGTGTTTGTAGCATGGCCTAGGAGCTAAGCCATTACCGTTCTGGTATCTAGGATTTTTATAAAGTTCTCCCGTAATATTTCTGGAACTAGATATCCAGCATAAAATTAAAGGTAGTTTACTGAAAATCAAAAAGAGAAAATTTCTATTCTCTCAATCCACGTAAACTATTTTTATTGAATTTTGAATTTAAGCACTAGTTAACATTACAAACAAAATCGCAAATATCATTTTCTCGCTAAGATGAATTTGAGTGTATTTTGCCTAGACGTAAACATCCAATTTTTTGCGTGATCCCAAAACTATTTGAGATATTAAATATCTTATTATTGTAAAGTTTACTGCTATACCATTGTAAAGTGAAGCACTATTAAAAATATAAATGTTATATTTAAAATACATTTTTATAAAACTTGTATTTTTTTTTAAATAAGCTTTAAGAAAATCTATTATTTTTATAGGGCCTTTGAAATATGAAGATAATTGTTATGGTACGACACCTTAGATCAAGTTGGTAACGTGTCTGTATACTGAAATAATGGTCTCGGGTTTGAACCTCGGCATGTCAAAAAAGTTACCATTTATGACATGTAGGTTTACCTTTTCATAGTGATGAATTAATGCCCAGGAGATGGATGTTGTGTCTGTTAAAGATTTAAGTTAGTTTATAAGTCGTGTGCTAATATAAATAATCAGTCGTTTCAGAATGTTCAAGTTATATACCTCAAATAAATTAAATATATGATTTTGGTGGTCATATATATTCCTATTTTTTCAATATTTTCGTAGCAGTGTAAATTATTTCATAAATCCCTTTGGTGTAGTGTTTCTAAAACAATGTATATTATTTCGTTTCATAAAATTTAAGAGGTGTTTAGTAAGTATATATATTTTAAAATAAAAGAGAGAAAGTGTATGCAATCTTACATTTTGTCTTAAAATATATAAAGACTACTGTTTAATTTTCCCATAAAGGGCCTCTCGTAAAACACCCTTTTTTCAACCAAAATTATTAACTTTTTATTTTATCAATGTTATTCTATAGATATTGATAATATCTATCGAAAGTGGTAACCACTGATAAGATTTGGCATATGAATTTGAGAAAGTAGACATAGTAACTTTTCTATATTTCAGATAAGAACTTTATTTTGAAAATAGTTTAGCTTTACCTCCAACAAACTTCTAAATAACAGTATTTCAGTTCCATACAAATATTATTGTATGGTTATTTTTTTTAAAAGTAGCGACATTTAATGGATGCAGTTGAAATGTATACGCTTAGTTTAGAATGCTAAGAATTAATTGGTGGTGACCTGGTGGTCTAAGGATAAGTTGTCAGAGTTTTCCACTGGGGGTCCGGGGTTTAATCCCGGCACAGATTTATGTTATCGTCAAACCCCTACTTCACCTCTGACAAGAGGTGTATTAATCACAACTTTTGAATGTGGGGAATGCCAGGTCTCCACCGTGGCTCGGATCCCACGTTAAACTGTAGGTTCTCCATTTCATCTCACAGTAACCCTACCATAACACATTAGCGTAAGTGCGTATAACCCGAACGGGTAGTAAGACGTGGTGCTAATAATAATAATAATAATATTAATAATATAATAATAAGATCTAAATTAATATATTATATAAATAAATATTTGAAACCCTAAAAATCATAGTAACCACCAGTATTATTTATTTAACTAGAATAAATTATGTTTAAAATTCTGGAGTACTCACCTAATAACGAATGAGACCACTTAATCTAATAAAACTTATGGTTGTATAATATGTACACAAGTATAATTTTGTTTGGCTTGTTTATAGTGTTAACCAGTATTTAATTTTTACGAATAATATCACTCTGCTAGAATAGCAAGCTTCTAACTTTGTTAACTTTTTAAGAAAGCTTTGGTTGAACTGTTAAATGCTTCAACAAAGAGACACGTTTCTTTAGTTATTGTTGCTTCTATACTTGATAAGTTTTGACTTCCACTGCTTGTTTATATATGCAATATATGTTTATTATTAAATAA
>CABFOW010006015.1:7936-18589 GCA_902141385.1 Timema californicum
GATGGGACTGTACTAATAGGCTATTGTATCACACCAGGACATGTGTACAGTCACGAGAGAAACCACACTTGGAGCGACGGGAGGCTGCTAGATGGGACTGTACTAATAGGCTATTGTATCACACCAGGACATGTGTACAGTCACGAGAGAAACCACACTTGGAGCGACGGGAGGCTGCTACTTGATGGGACTGTACTAATAGGCTATTGTATCACACCAGGACATGTGTACAGTCACGAGAGAAACCACACTTGGAGCGACGGGAGGCTGCTAGATGGGACTGTACTAATAGGCTATTGTATCACACCAGGACATGTGTACAGTCACGAGAGAAACCACACTTGGAGCGACGGGAGGCTGCTGCTTGATGGGACTGTACTAATCAAACAAACCATTGAAGAGTCCGCCTGACAACCTTATTGACCGGGATATATGTTCAGTAAGACCGGGTTCGATTCCGCGTGATGCTGAAGATATTTATGATCTGTACAGAACAATTTTAATATAAAGACCTCATCTCTCAGCTAGAAAAATTACTAAATCTACTTTCACGTGTTTTTATTACTAACGCCACGTCTTACTACCCGTTTGGGTTTCACTTACTAATTACGTTAAAATGTCAGGGATGAGGAAGGTAGAATATAACTGAAATGCACCCTCATTTGCGTGGAAAGAAAGGGAGAGTGGAAAAAGTACACCCGACCGGAATTCGAACCCCTTATCTCCCCCGTCACCGGTAAACGTCTCAGTCGGCGTGCTCACGTGTGTGAGGACAACAGGAGGGAGGGGGTGTAAGCGAGGAGGAAACCTAGTTCCCAGAGGATCCGATACTTTCCATACGAGATTACTACCTTGCCCTCGTGCTCATCCTTATTCAATGGCAGGACTTGAGGGGTGAGGGGGGGGGGGTTCCCTGCCCCGGCTGAGAGCGCTCTCTTTGGGTCAAAAGTCACGTCCACACAAAGATAGACAAGCTTCGTTTACACATTTGCTTTGAAAACTGGTTTTAAATATCGTAAACGCGCGATTTTGATTACATTTTGTATCTAGTTACTGACAAACAGTACAAACAAAATGACAACTCTTGTTTTGTATCTAGTCACTGACAAACAGTACAAACAAAATGACAACTCTTGTTTAGTATCTAGTCACTGACAAACAGTACAAACAAAATGACAACTCTCATTTAGTATCTAGTCACTGACAAACAGTACAAACAAAATGACAACTCTCATTTAGTATCTAGTTACTGACAAACAGTACAAACAAAATGACAACTCTCATTTAGTATCTAGTTACTGACAAACAGTACAAACAAAATGACAACTCTCATTTAGTATCTAGTTACTGACAAACAGTACAAACAAAATGACAACTCTCATTTAGTATCTAGTTACTGACAAACAGTACAAACAAAATGACAACTCTCATTTAGTATCTAGTTACTGACAAACAGTACAAACAAAATGACAACTCTCATTTAGTATCTAGTTACTGACAAACAGTACAAACAAAATGACAACTCTCATTTAGTATCTAGTTACTGACAAACAGTACAAACAAAATGACAACTCTCATTTAGTATCTAGTTACTGACAAACAGTACAAACAAAATGACAACTCTCATTTAGTATCTAGTTACTGACAAACAGTACAAACAAAATGACAACTCTCATTTAGTATCTAGTTACTGACAAACAGTACAAACAAAATGACAACTCTCATTTAGTATCTAGTTACTGACAAACAGTACAAACAAAATGACAACTCTCATTTAGTATCTAGTTACTGACAAACAGTACAAACAAAATGACAACTCTCATTTAGTATCTAGTTACTGACAAACAGTACAAACAAAATGACAACTCTCATTTAGTATCTAGTTACTGACAAACAGTACAAACAAAATGACAACTCTCATTTAGTATCTAGTTACTGACAAACAGTACAAACAAAATGACAACTCTCATTTAGTATCTAGTTACTGACAAACAGTACAAACAAAATGACAACTCTCATTTAGTATCTAGTTACTGACAAACAGTACAAACAAAATGACAACTCTCATTTAGTATCTAGTTACTGACAAACAGTACAAACAAAATGACAACTCTTGTTTTTCCATGAAAATGTATTTAAGGGCCACTCTACATAAGCAGAACTATCCAATTTGGATACTATCTTCGCAACTATTCGAGATACAAAATAACTTCTCGTTGTAAAGTTGTGAAATAAATGTTTATAAAAACCAATAGTTTCTAAGCTATAGTTAAATTATTATATTTTTTCTATGAACATCTTTTGACAACTTGAAATTAATTGTTTGCTAAACAGAGATATTTTCCTCTTTCCACAACGTTTCTGTAACAGTGTATATTATCTCGTTTCACTAATGTTATGAGTTCTTAACACATATCTCTATTTTAAAATAAGAGGGAGAAGGTTTGCGTGGTGCATCGTACCGTTTATGTATATATATATATATATATATATATATATATATATATATATATATATATATATAAAAGCAATTACTTTCAGAATTGTGACAACGAAGCTCCAAAATGAGACTCTCTCACCAAAGTAAATGAAACAGTGGACTGTTTTATTCAAACAATTGAAAATCCAAGTTCACTGATAACGCACGGTGTCCTTGCTATATACAGGATTACTTTTAGAATCAATCCCGTGATTATTCGTGTTATCCGCTCAGTACATTTACAAACGAATGGTACGGAACTCCGCACGGACTTTCTCGCTCTACTGTTTAGAAATGGAGATATTTACTCAAAACTTGTAATATGTGGGAAACTAAATACTATACACTCGCAAACCCAAGCATAAATTGAACTATACTTATGTAAAACATTTATTGAGTTACGGTTTTAATTGTAAAATTTTTATTTTTAAAGAATTAATGTCCTCATTTGTATGTTTGGACCGATAAAAAAGATCAATGTTGGGTCCATAAGGGTCAACACTTCGTATTAAAATTTCAACTTCCGATCAACAGTTTATTAGGTGTTGAACATCTTTAGGTCAGCGCATTGATATTAAATTCCTCATTTATAAATTTTGACCAATGAAAAATGTAAATATTAACTATTGAGTCTAAAATGGATATAGATCATTGTTGCACAAACATTTCTCCTAAGAGGTTTAAGGAAAAATAAAATAAACTTTTAGAGAATCACTTTTATTTAATTACCCTGTGGCATTGGATAATTATTGCGTTAAAACTTAAGTAGTATCTCTTTACAACTAAAGCTCATAAAATTGTATTAATATATTTGCAAATATCTCCGAAACTATAAGTTTTATAAAAATGTATTTCGAATAAAAGTTTTATATTTAATAGTACCACAATTTGCAATGATAAGTTATTTAGTATCTCAAATAGTTGCGGAGATATGGAAACTTCCGCTTCTGTAAAGTACCCTAAAAGTAATTTTCATGGGAAAATTAAGTAAAATGAAAATAGCCAGTTTATTTATAATCTTAACGCCTGGATAAAAATTTTAATCAAAATTGTTAGAGCCTATTTTGAGAAAATAGATTTTTTCTTTTTTCGCCTTTATTAATCTACTCTTAATTTTAAGTTTTAACAGACACGCAAAGAGATGGCATTGCAAACACAATTTTTTAGGGGGGTCATGAGACGTCGACATCCAACAACATTTCAGGTAAGATTTTTTTTACGGTTGCAATACTTAACCTTTAGTGTTCGAAAACTTAAAAAATATATATATTTTCGTATAGCTTGAAAGCTATTGGTTTTATAAAAATATATTTCGAATAAAATATTTGTATTATAAATAGATATACATTTTTGTAAAAACAAGTAATTTCACATCTCAAATATTTTCAGAGATATGATAAAAATATGAGAATTTACGCATCAGGCCGGAGTCTTTAAAGTCATTTTGTCGAAGTATTGAGATTAGCCATTTTGTTTGGAATCTTTATAAATGTTTAGAAATGAAATTTAATCAAAATCGTTAGAGCCGATTTTAAGAAAATCGACTTTTTCTCTTTTTTCTCTCCAGTAAACTAACCTTAATTTTAGGGGTAGATATCCAATTCCGAAAAATCCTCGGGGCAACCCTATCAAAACCCTAGATATCAAGTTTTAGCCTGATCGGTAGAATAGTTTAGGCTCTAGTCGGAGGTACAGACAGACAGACGGAAATTCAAAAATCACATTTTCGGATTCAGGGAGTCATGAAACGTCAAGATTATTCAAAATCTAGAGTTTAATAATACTTTCCCTACCTGTAAGATAGCAAGAAAGTAAAAATCAAAGTTAAAATGGGTTCTCCCCCACCCCTCTCCCCAAATAACTAATAACTAGAGCCCCGTAAAAATGGTGAGACGCGATAAGGCGAAAAGGGCCGTACAAAGGTGTAATCAGGTACTTCTTCCTTTGATAGGTTTTAGATATAATTTACAAGGTTTTTTGAATGCCAGGCCTCCACCGTGGTTCGGATTCCACGTTAAACTGTATGTCCTCCATTTCATCTCACAATCACCCTACCATTACACATTAGCGTAAGTGCGTATAACCCGAACGGGTAGTAAGACGCGGTGCTAATAATAATAATAATAATAATACAAGGTTTTTAAAAGCGAAATAAAACGAAATCGTCTTGTTGCACTAAATCCTCCTATAAAACGAAATAACACCACTTTTACACACACACACACGAATCTTTAAATAAACACGGAATTAAGAATAATATTAATATTTAGCACCGTGTCTTACTACCCGTTCGAGTTATACGCTTTAAGTACTAATTACGCTAATGGATTAGGAATTGGGAAGGTTGAATTAGAGGAAAAGGTTGAATTAGAGGAAGTGAACCCGCATTTGCGTGGAGGGAGAGTGTAAAACCATTTAGGAAAAACAACCCCCAGTTCACCCGACCGAGATTCGAACATCGATCTCCCCGTCCTCAGCAGTCGAGCAGCTCAACACGACAAGCGCGTTAGCCAACTACGCCACCAAGGCGGGTAATTTAAGAAGAAATTAAGCAGAAATGTTGACCATGTTGTAATTTGGTTAGTATTTTGTTGTAGTGTAAGCAAACTTTAGGCTAAAAAATTGTGAAATATGCAAACAAACTTGACAAAGAATTTTAAAGCAAATATATAACCTTTTAATGGTAAATTTTAACTTTGTATAAATTGTCTCAATATGTAAATAATACTTAGACACCTTAGATAACATATAATAACTAATGACGCCTATGCACAGCGGTATATAAACAACGCTAGTCATATTCAGGGGGAGGGGGGCTCTCCCTCTGGTCAACTTTATATATATATATATATANTATATATATATATATATATATATAGTGGCTTCCTTGTGACAATCTTACAAGTAAGCACTTTTTTATGTTATATAATTAATAATTTAATCTTTACCACGTCTTACTACCCATTCGGGTTATAAGCTTAAGTACTAATTGTGCTAAGATCAGGAAGGTAGAATTTAGAGGAAATGTATCCGTGTTTGCGTGGAGAGAGAATGGGAAACCATTTATGAAAATCCACCCTCAGTACACCCGACTAGGATCGAACCTCCTGTCACCGACAGAATAGTCTATTGCGAGAATACCACCTTAGACCATGCGACCACCGAAGCGGGTTTTATACATATATATATAAGTTTATGTAAAATTAAAATCTATTTGGTAGAACTATAAAATTTTCTGTCGAATTAAATTGTCGTTTTCTGAAATAATTGTGGTTTCGCCTTTGAATATTTTTGGGAGTTTTATATTTTCGGATACGTCCTCGGTGTAGAGACTTTGATTTAAAAAAAAATCCATATGAAGATACTTACAGGAGAGCTAAGAAGAAAAAATTGCCGGGCCAAAGATATTTATCCATAAAAATTTCTTCAACACATTTTTTAAAAGAAGATAAGCACACATAATAGGCCGACATGAATAAGTTGAAATACGTTGTGTAACGATCATAAATAGCTCAGTGGCTTGGTATGTTTTAAGTTCGTTCAGATGATTTATATGACAGCGTGAGATGAGTGAAACTGTGAGAAGGGGATTCCCAAGGGAGAAGATGGTCAAGACGGCATCTACTGAGTCTCACGGTCGAAAACACTTGTTAGACTGGACATGGGGCTACAAACGCTCACATGTATTTTTGGGAAAGATCCACCAAATTTGGAAATGTTGAGGCTCAGACGTAACGGAACACAACGTCACATATTTCAATCCTTCACCCCGCGGGGCCGGATTGAGCACATCGGTGGGCCGTATTTAGCCCGCGGGCCGTAGTTTGCCCTGGAGGAATCGCTTATTATATCTAAATAATATTATTTATAAATTGATATTGCAATATTTCATCACAGCTTTTTATATTTTAAAATATTTACTAAATGAAGTATTTTTTCCTCTGTGCCGATGGTAACGCAGTCTAAGTGTTCAACTCACATAGTTCAGTTTTCCGGTGACGGAGGCATAAGGGTTCAAATCCCAACCGGGTTTATGTATTGAAGAAGTTTTCTTTCCCTAAATAGTTTCCCTCACTCCTACAAGGCACAAACTAATACCCCGGTACTAGTATAAACGCTCTATGTACACACACAAAATGCGAATATATGTTTGAGCTGACTGGGTCTCGATCTAAAGTACTAGAGACATGAGCGCCGATGCAAATGATTGAAATATGATCACGCACGAAGGCACGCAGGCAGGCCGGTAATTGACTAGGGTCATGCAGGAGTACAGACCCTGCCTGTTATAAGCTAGCACCAGGGGAAATAATAAGGTGATCGTGTTCTGTTTCCCCCCAAACATTACACTCGCTCCGTATCCGTCAACATGCACGCATGGTCCCCTTGTACTGACAGACCTACAAACATTACACTCTGGTAGTAGTCCCCTTGTACTGACAGACCTACAAACATTACACTCTGGTAGTGGTCCCCTTGTACTGACAGACCTACAAACATTACACTCTGGTAGTGGTCCCCTTGTACTGACAGACCTACAAACATTACACTCCGGTAGTGGTCCCCTTGTACTGACAGACCTACAAACATTACACTCCGGTAGTGGTCCCCTTGTACTGACAGACCTACAAACATTACACTCCGGTAGTGGTCCCCTTGTACTGACAGACCTACAAACATTACACTCCGGTAGTGGTCCCCTTGTACTGACAGACCTACAAACATTACACTCCGGTAGTGGTCCCCTTGTACTGACAGACCTACAAACATTACACTCCGGTAGTGGTCCCCTTGTACTGACAGACCTACAAACATTACACTCCGGTAGTGGTCCCCTTGTACTGACAGACCTACAAACATTACACTCCGGTAGTGGTCCCCTTGTACTGACAGACCTACAAACATTACACTCCGGTAGTGGTCCCCTTGTACTGACAGACCTACAAACATTACACTCCGGTAGTGGTCCCCTTGTACTGACAGACCTACAAACATTACACTCCGGTAGTGGTCCCCTTGTACTGACAGACCTACAAACATTACACTCCGGTAGTGGTCCCCTTGTACTGACAGACCTACAAACATTACACTCCGGTAGTGGTCCCCTTGTACTGACAGACCTACAAACATTACACTCCGGTAGTGGTCCCCTTGTACTGACAGACCTACAAACATTACACTCCGGTAGTGGTCCCCTTGTACTGACAGACCTACAAACATTACACTCCGGTAGTGGTCCCCTTGTACTGACAGACCTACAAACATTACACTCCGGTAGTGGTCCCCTTGTACTGACAGACCTACAAACATTACACTCCGGTAGTGGTCCCCTTGTACTGACAGACCTACAAACATTACACTCCGGTAGTGGTCCCCTTGTACTGACAGACCTACAAACATTACACTCCGGTAGTGGTCCCCTTGTACTGACAGACCTACAAACATTACACTCCGGTAGTGGTCCCCTTGTACTGACAGACCTACAAACATTACACTCCGGTAGTGGTCCCCTTGTACTGACAGACCTACAAACATTACACTCCGGTAGTGGTCCCCTTGTACTGACAGACCTACAAACATTACACTCCGGTAGTGGTCCCCTTGTACTGACAGACCTACAAACATTACACTCCGGTAGTGGTCCCCTTGTACTGACAGACCTACAAACATTACACTCCGGTAGTGGTCCCCTTGTACTGACAGACCTACAAACATTACACTCCGGTAGTGGTCCCCTTGTACTGACAGACCTACAAACATTACACTCCGGTAGTGGTCCCCTTGTACTGACAGACCTACAAACATTACACTCCGGTAGTGGTCCCCTTGTACTGACAGACCTACAAACATTACACTCTGGTAGTGGTCCCCTTGTACTGACAGACCTACAAACATTACACTCCGGTAGTGGTCCCCTTGTACTTACAGACCTACAAACATTACACTCTGGTAGTGGTCACCTTGTACTAACAGACCTACAAACATTACACTCTTGACAACAACCTGAAGGTTGGCTTGATGTGATTTCTATCCATTCGGAGCTAAGCATGCACTCAGGCCTTTGGCTGGTTAGTGTTGTCTGCACCATCTGGTAGAATTACTATCAGGAAATTTGATAATTCCCCGTTGCTTTCCACATTAGAATTTCTATGGACGAGAACGAAAGGGACAACCAATTACACTGGTAGAGGTATTTACACATACCGTCCAGGGTCATTTTAAATGTCACACTCGACAGGAGACAGACCACTTTAATTCCACTCCGAAGGAAATTGTGCTAAGGATTTTTATCGTTCAAGAAAAATCCGTTGACCCGGCTGGGTTTGAACCCACGTAACATCGGGTCCAGAGGCGATCACTTTACCCCAAGACCACCAAGGTCTTCTCAGTAATAATATGAATTGAGCCAACAAACTAGAGTGGCGATGTTTGCTAGTCAGGTAGTACATCTTGGAGCAGTGTATTGAGCCAACAAACCAGAGTGGCGATGTTTCCTAGTCAGGTAGTACATCTTGGAGCAGTGAATTGAGCCAACAAACTAGAGTGGTGATGTTTGCTAGTCAGGTAGTACATCTTGGAGCAGTGGATTGAGCCAACAAACCAGAGTGGCGATGTTTCCTAGTCAGGTAGTACATCTTGGGGCAGTGTATTGAGCCAACAAACCAGAGTGGCGATGTTTCGTAGTCAGGTAGTACATCTTGGAGCAGTGGATTGAGCCAACAAACTAGAGTGGTGATGTTTCCTAGTCAGGTAGTACATCTTGGAGCAGTGTATTGAGCCAACAAACTAGAGTGGTGATGTTTTCTAGTCAAGTAGTACATCTTGGAGCAGTGGATTGAGCCAACAAACTAGAGTGGCGATGTTTTCTAGTCAAGTAGTACATCTTGGAGCAGTGGATTGAGCCAACAAACTAGAGTGGCGATGTTTGCTAGTCAGGTAGTACATCTTGGAGCAGTGGATTGAGCCAACAAACTAGAGTGGTGATGTTTGCTAGTCAGGTAGTACATCTTGGAGCTGTGGATTGAGCCATCACTACAGCTCAGCCTTGCACGCAATGCTAAAGGCAGGTCCGTGCCATATTTCCATTGACGCCCACGATGCAGACCTGTGAGATTTTCTCCCAGACGATGCCCACTCATCAGTTTCAAGGACAGTCTTTACCAAATGTTCTACACGATCACGAAGGAATGACAATCGTTTATATAACGTGTGTCTGCTACAGTTGTTGACGTGTGAATATGTCATAGCAGAATGGTTTGAGTGTCGACCAAACAGAAGCGTGATCTTTCTCACGAATAGACATTGAGAGAATCTTTAGGAAAATATAAACAACTATTTTGTGTTCAACCTTGTTTATATTTTACTATATTATTACCCACCTCGGTGGCCGCATGGTCTAAGGTGGTGCCCTCGCAATAAGACTAGACTGCCAAAGACGGGGAGATCGGCATTCGATCCCGGTCGGGTATACTGTGGGTAGTTTCCCCTAAATGGTCTTTCACTCTCCCTCCATGAAAATACGGGTACACTTTTTCTAAATTAAGCTTTCCTAATGTCTAGCATATTAGTGTAATTAGTACATAGGCGTATAACCCAAACGGGTAGTAAGAGGTGGTGCTATTATTATTATTAATAATAATAATGTATTTCATATGTATTGATAATATTGTTCAAAAGTGACAGCTGTAGATTATATGACTTGACGTATGAATAAGTGAAGATGAATCTATTAATTTTTCTAGCTGTCAGATAACTTGTCTATGAAAGTTGGACTGTACAAATCATAATTAATATCGTCAGCATCACCCGGAATCGAAGCCGATCCCACCGACCTCTAGACTGACCGCTCTATACACAAAGTCCGGTATATTTTATATTTGACGATTAAATCAAATTGAAACGAACCTCTTTTTATTCCGCACCAGAATGTACAGGGAGGGGGTGGTAGGCCCGTGTTTTTTACTAGCTCCTGACATTTCAATTCTCCCGGATAATGTGTTACGCCGCCATATTTCACTGTTTCCATAAAAGAAACAAAGATAACGACCGGCACCGGACTAGAACAGCCACATTCACGAATTAAGATATTATCGAGACTCGAGAAGACGCGTGTCGTGTGATTAGGCCTACTGGACACATTAACATTTCGTTGAGGTGATATCGTTTGAGGGGGG
>CABFOW010006016.1:9958-36268 GCA_902141385.1 Timema californicum
AAAATATATTACACAGCTACAAACAGAAAAAATGACATAATTTACTGATTATCATATTTCATATTTTGAGTAAAATATCATTTTCCCAGATTTTTATTGTGATTTACCAAATTCCTGACTAATTCCTGTTTTTTCCTGAGCACTTCAAATTCCCGGCTATTTCCCGTTTACCCTGATTTTCCCGGAGGGTAGACACCCTGCTAGCGGTCTAGGGGTAAGGTGTCGGTCGGACTTTTGTGCTGGCGGCCGGGGTTCAATCCTCGGTCCCGGCACAGATTTATCTGATTACCAAAACCTTCCTTCACCTCTGACAAAACATCTTGTGAATGTGGGGAATGCCAGGCCTCCACCGTGGTTCGGATTCCACGTTAAACTGTAGGTTCTCCATTTCATCTCACAATCACCCTACCATTACACATTAGCGTAAGTGCGTATAACCCGAACGGGTAGTAAGACGTGGTGCTAATAATAATAATAATAATAATAATAATAATAATAATAATAATAATAATAATAATAATAATAATAACTATAATGAAATGAAGGTTACTCTTTTAAGAGAAGAACGGTGCAATTTTGAAAAAAAGCTGTCATAATAAATATTCCCGAGCAGTGTAATCCAGAGGCTACATACCTTAATGCCGATCAGGAATGGTGTTTTGATAGATAAATGTGTTTGTACTTCATCAGTCTACTGAATACTGCAAGTCTCACTTGGACACAATATACAACACTCACGGCGGTTAGGTGCGCTGGCTGTAGATTAGAATGCACACAAATAGGAAATTAGTTTGTTGTAAATGAACGCATAGCAGACATATGATATGGTACTACAGTGTAACAAATTGTTTCGTTCATAGTGATTAGAATCGTGATCGTCAGTAATGTTAATCTGATTTCTTATGAAAAAAACAATATTCTGATACCTGGCGGAAATAAAATAAGATTTTTGTCTAGAGGGACTTTTTAGTTCTTGATGGTTTATGAATTTTTTAAATTATATCTTTAATACAGTGGTAATACTTACTATATAGCATTGGAAACTCAAAAAGTGCAATGCCGAAATTACAAAAGAATGCCACCAATATCTATAGTGATCTAATTCTATCCAGTCCACCTCATCACACCCTATCCGTATCTTGAGATATGTAGTTCTATCCAATCCACCTCACTACAATCTATCTATATCTTGAGCTACGTAGTTCTATCCAATCCACCTCACTACAACCTATCTATATCTTGAGCTACGTAGTTCTATCCAGTCCACCTCAATACACCCTATCTCTATATTGAGCTAGTTCTATCCAGTCTACCTCATTACATCCTATCCCTATCTCGAGCTAGTTCTATCCAGTCCACCTCATTACACCCTATCTCTTATCTTGAGCTAGTTCTATCCAGTCTACCTCATTACATCCTATCCCTATCTCGAGCTAGTTCTATCCAGTCCACCTCATTACACCCTATCTCTTATCTTGAGCTAGTTCTATCCAGTCCACCTCATTACACCCTATACCTATCTTGAGCTAGTTCTATCCAGTCCACCTCATTACACCCTATCCCTATCTTGAGCTAGTTCTATCCAGTCCACCTCATTACACCCTATCCCTATCTTGAGCTAGTTCTATCCAGTCCACCTCATTACACCCTATCCCTATCTTGAGCTAGTTCTATCCAGTCCACCTCATTACACCCTATCCCTATCTTGAGCTAGTTCTATCCAGTCCACCTCATTACACCCTATCCCTATCTTGAGCTAGTTCTATCCAGTCCACCTCATTACACCCTATCCCTATCTTGAGCTAGTTCTATCCAGTCCACCTCATTACACCCTATCCCTATCTTGAGCTAGTTCTATCCAGTCCACCTCATTACACCCTATCCCTATCTTGAGCTAGTTCTATCCAGTCCACCTCATTACACCCTATCCCTATCTTGAGCTAGTTCTATCCAGTCCACCTCATTACACCCTATCCCTATCTTGAGCTAGTTCTATCCAGTCCACCTCATTACACCCTATCCCTATCTTGAGCTAGTTCTATCCAGTCCACCTCATTACACCCTATCCCTATCTTGAGCTAGTTCTATCCAGTCCACCTCATTACACCCTATCCCTATCTTGAGCTAGTTCTATCCAGTCCACCTCATTACACCCTATCCCTATCTTGAGCTAGTTCTATCCAGTCCACCTCATTACACCCTATCCCTATCTTGAGCTAGTTCTATCCAGTCCACCTCATTACACCCTATCCCTATCTTGAGCTAGTTCTATCCAGTCCACCTCATTACACCCTATCCCTATCTTGAGCTAGTTCTATCCAGTCCACCTCATTACACCCTATCCCTATCTTGAGCTAGTTCTATCCAGTCCACCTCATTACACCCTATCCCTATCTTGAGCTAGTTCTATCCAGTCCACCTCATTACACCCTATCCCTATCTTGAGCTAGTTCTATCCAGTCCACCTCATTACACCCTATCCCTATCTTGAGCTAGTTCTATCCAGTCCACCTCATTACACCCTATCCCTATCTTGAGCTAGTTCTATCCAGTCCACCTCATTACACCCTATCCCTATCTTGAGCTAGTTCTATCCAGTCCACCTCATTACACCCTATCTCTATCTTGAGCTAGTTCTATCCAGTCCACCTCATTAAGCCCCATCTCTTTCAGGTCCATTCTAATGTTATCCTACCATATGAGTATGTAGGCCCAATGGTCTCTTCCCATTGGGTTTACCAGTCAATACCATGAACATGATCCTAAATTTTACCATTCTCACTGTATGTTCTACCCGCTGTCATCTGTAAAATTTGACTATCTAACAATGTCTTTCAATGAGCAAAGAGTAATTAACTCATCGTTATGTAACCACCTCTACTCACCGGTATCCTCATCCCTTTTTGGGAGCAAATAGCTTCCAAAGCACCTTGTTCACAAACACTCTAAATTTATTTTCGTCGTGTAAGGTAAGAGACCACGTTTCACGCCCAAAGAAAATGACCGCTAAAGTTATTGTTTTGTATAATCTGGGTTTCCTGTACAGCTGGCAAGATCTCAACAATTTACCGACACAGTAGTACCACCACGCATTTACCGAATATATTATTTTCCTGATTTCCATTCTAGTATTGTCATTGTTAGTTAAAAGTGTATCTAAATATTTGAACTCATTATTTTTTTATTTATCAACGCGTCTTACTACCCGTTCGGGTGATACGCTTACTAATTAAGCTAATGGATTAGGAATTGGTAAGGTTGAATTTAAAGTGAATTCACGATTGCGTGGAGGGAGAGTGGGAAAAACCATTTATGAAAAACCACCCCCAGTTAACCCGACCGAGATTCGAACCTTGAACTCCTCGTTCTCGGCAGTCAAGCTCAACACGACTAGCAGGTTAGCTAACTACACCACCGAGGCGGGTTTGAACTCGTCAACCATGTCAAATGGTAGGGGCCTATATTGGTCGCAATAATCTCTAAATTATCATCCTCAATCGGTGCTCTATAGGAGGCTATACACCGGTAACTTGTCTTCTCAATGTCCAGTTCTAAACCCATTTCCTTACTAGCCTCAAATAACATTTCTTAGTGTACAGCACAAACGGGCAGTACGACGCGGTGCAGTATAATGCCTTAGACTACCAGGCCACCAATGTTGGTTGCAAATATATAGTAAGCTGATGTGATCTTTACCGACTTCTCAGTTGACAAAGATTTTCTACCAAGATCAAAGTAGGTAGTTAGGAAACTACAGCGGGTATTCTCTGCTTTAATTCCCTTTAGACTAAACCATCTGCTTACTTTCTGTTGGTGACCTGGCGGTCAGACTTCTGTGCTGGCGGCCGGGGTTCAATCCTGGGTCCCGGCACACATTTATCTGATTACCAAACCCTTCCTTCACCTCTGACAAGACATTTTGTGAATGTGGGGAATGCCAGGCCTCCACCGTGGTTAACCGTGGTTCGGATTCCACGTTAAACTGTAGGTCCTCCATTTCATCTCACAATCACCCTACCATTAGACATTAGCGTAAGTGTGTATAACCCCAACGGGTAGTAAGACGCGGTGCTAAATATTATTAATTCCATTTAAAAAAAAGGCAAAGCCCTTGTGATGGCCAGTAGACCTATCGGCCTATTACATAATGGCAGTTTAACCTTAAGAGATGTGTATTCAATTGAAGACAGAAGTTTTTCAAAAATTATGATGAAACTTAAATAGCTATATGTGTCAAACCAAAGATAACTTGTAGGGTAGGCCCTATCTTGTATAGTTATAATACATTCACGACCTTAATTTACTTTGATGACAGATCAAAACATTACTAGAAAAAATGGAATTAAAACAAATAAAATAATTTTAAAATATAACAAAACAAAGTTTTAAAATTAAAAGTATTTCAGTATTACATAAATTTAATGTTTATCTAATAAATGAAACCGCAAATTGTGATGCCTTGACAAAGCATAACTAGTGTTTTTGTTTTTTTGTTTTTAGACAAGATTGAACATCTTGAAAGCTAGAAATTAGGTCATGTTTTAAAGCAATACCTAAAAATCACAAATTGAATGGTGGGATATGACATAACTCTCCCATTCTCAAAACAATTAATATATATATATGTGACGTAGTTATGCATGGCTACTTGTTTACTTAAACTACAAATCTATTTTCATACAAAGTTGAAAATAACATATTTTTACCTTGTAACATCATTTGAAGGTTACCAATATGTAAATAAATGTCTAACAAATAATGCTTTTATAAATTATTTTACTGAAATTAGAGCTGTGGCCGGTATATTACAAAAATATATAATCTTATCAAAATAGTACCATATCAAGTAATGCATCTGAAATACAAAATAATCTAATATATTTGTCAGTTTCTCTAGGAGCATGATTCACTATTTAGATAACTATTTATATGTTGTGATTGACTTAATTGAAAGCATGACGATGGTTAAATGCTGTGGTCGCCGAAAGAGGTCGTTAATGTAAACGTGGTTCATAGATATAAACGGACTTATTTTAGCGTAAATTAAAGAAAAATAAAATTCATCCTTGCTTGTCAGCATTTTATTGGTTAGAAAAGAAGTTCTAAAGTGTAATACTATTTTTAAACATTTATATGTACAGTGAGAAATTTATCATTTTATAAAAGATATAACACTAAAGATTTTAACGCATATGTTTAGGAATATGCTAGATAGGGCGATTTTCGGAAATTTGCTTTAAAGGAGTAGAGTGTTAACTAGTTTGCTAAATGATTTTTCCAACATAATATTCCTTTTGAATCAGTTTTTAAAAATTAAACCATTAACAGGGTTGATATTTTTTTTAACATACAAGAAGAGAATCACTAGAAAATTACTAAATGCTAACTTGTAATCTCACAAACAGCTAGTTTTAAAATTTTCTGCTGTGAAACCTAATGTCACCAACTAAGAAGAGTAATCAACTCACCAGTAAAACTTCATGTGAGACACGGGCTGTCTACCATGTAGAGCTACATATGATAAGATGAACGCGACCTTATCTCTTCACTTTTCACAGTTTTCTGAGAATTATTTTGTTTTGAGTAGTGTATCATTGTATTATACATAATACATTTAAAAAAAACTCTATATTATATCGCTGCTCTAGATGCACAATACAGTCATTCAATAAAACGAATACATGATTTATTATATGTACTTAAATGAAACCAAAATACTATTATTAAAATAATTATATGTTTGTAAACACTTCTCAATGGTGATAATGGATTTTTACCTATCCAGGAGTCACAAATTCCATTTTCATTGGATCCAATTTTTGTTTTAATTTCTTCTTACTAAAAATATTAGAACCTCGATACAAAATTGTGTTAGCAAAAGGTTTTTCACTTACTCTTATTCTTTTTTATTCCCACTATTCAGGCTGCACTGTACTTACTTGGTTTTTATCACTAGCAAAAATCATATATAATTATTATCTGAGCCCATGTAGACTACCTTAATATTCTTATCTTAAGCGCTAGCAAGTTCAAAAAGCTATACTTTAGATTTAAAAGGTTGCATTTAGGGTATTATCTAAACAAAAGATTAAAGGTTTCGGAACAAAAAAAACTGCTCACTTAAAAAAAAAGAGGACAAAACAATCTAATTATCATGAGATTGTGAACATATGATATTAAGATGTGGCTATAGCTGTATTTAGAATCTATAATAACTTGGTTATTTAATCCATTTTGATATGTGCATTAGTACGGTGGTCATTGTACTATTGACAAAACAAAGCCCTTTCAAGTCGAAGGAGGCTGTATTAACTGATTTCCCGTGGTTTTAATTGACAGATCATCCATAGCAAAGGAATTACCCCCATCCGTCACAGACTCTGCCTAGAAATATGAGTGAAGAGTGACTGTAACGATTATATTTTACACATCTCTTTTGAATAATTAATAGAAATAATCAAATCCAATCCAACATAATATTATACATTTATTTTTTATATATATTCGTTGATATCTATATGGTGCAACATTCTTCTATTGCTCTCTTTTAGCCACCAAAGAAAGATCTTATCGATGGGAAAGGGACGGTTACATCACGTTACTCTAATGTCCTAGGAGCAAAGTTTTGTAAACAACCCTGCTGAAAAACAAAGATAAGGATACTCGCGTAATAGTCACAAAGAGTTTAGGTCCTGCGTTTGTCAAGAGAAAGCACATTTATTTTAATTAATCATCTAATCTGAGTCGGGACCGTAACTAATCCATGCTGGTCACAAAACTGATTCAAGTTTGTCCCTATTCCATTGTAATCATTCCAGTTTCCCTAATAAGTGAAATAGCCGCATGTGCTATTTAGGATCGCATATTCATTCTGTTTAGTACATCAATAACACTGAATAAATGATTCAGTAAAATTTATATAAGTGATTTCAATTTTAAACTGAAAATAACCCAAATCAATCTTATCCGTTTAATTTCGAAACATATGAATTGTTAATAGTGAGTCTGTGCCAATATACAAACTAGCGCCCAACACGAACCATGGAGAGTGAACCGTAACATTACAAAAATTAATACCAACATGTAGGCACGAACTATAACTAAAAAGTGGCTGCCAAAGCTGGGCCACGAAAGAACGCTAGACCAGTAACCGCAACGAGTTAACATTATATGACCTTGCGTCACAGACAACGTATACGCCCTAAACTCAGCCGCGTTTCCCGTATCCAGATGCTATTTTTCCGTTTAAAGAATAAACCGTATTAGGTTTTTACTAGGCTAAGTGGATCGCAGTAACTGTTAATTGGCTTTACTATGTCCTGCACAGCATAAAGAATGAGCTATGCAATGCAGGAAGATAGCTCTTGGTTCTTCCCTCTTCGTTTTGATCAGTACCCCACTAAAATTAACTAATGGTTACTCTGCCTTGTTTCGAGTAGCTCCTGGCAAGGCCGTAGCCGGAGGAGGCTATGTTGCTATACAACACTTCAAATAGCTTATATAGGTGTTTAATATTTAGAATTTTTCCTAGCCTTCGGCAGTTATGGTGTTATGTTGCAAAAAAAAAAACACTTCAGAAATCTTTTAGAGGAGTTGAATATCTAGATTTTTTCCTAGTTTTTGGCAGCTGGGGGTTATGTTAACATAAAAACACTTCAGATGGCCTCTAAAACCGTCTATCATTTAGCACCTTTTTTTTCCTAGCTTCCGGTCTTGCCTCCTAGTGAAAATATAAAGAAGATACAAGAAAAACAACAACAGATAAATCCAAAGCAAAGCAAGCTCTGGGATTTACTCTGGTTTTTCTTTGGTTGGAAAACAACAAGCAGGGTTATTCTGACCGCACAAGAATATTTGTCGGCTTGAGTGTAGAATAACCTAGAACGCAGAAACGCATCGAGGTTATTCTACTTGAGTGTCGTCAACAACGCTTCGAGACGTGTTGTGAAAAGTTACCCAAACAGCGATTCTGTCCGAACATCACTCGTGTCGGTAAGACCAACCAGTATTCAATAATATTTATTTAAGTTGGCAACATATTTTACTAGGAGGTCATTGCTCCTTGTTTACTTTTGGTTGTATTTGCAATTTCTAAGTTAGCAGACGATACGGTTATTATTAATGATTAATATTTATTTATATATTAGTCATAACATTATTCGAAAGTCTTGATCTATTAATTTATTAGTTACTATTTCTTTAATTTAGTTACTATTAAAAAGTTATTTATTTGGATGTTTTATATTTTATGTAGGTCTAATCTTGTGTATAATTTCAAGTTTGGTCTAATTTTCAGTGTCATTATTTACAACTATACCTAGGCTTACAAACAGAATGCGATGCTTATTAAGTGCATTACCGTACGTTTGTTTTGTCTTTATTGACGGAAACGTTTAATATACTGTGTGCCACCGTGATTTCCGGAAATAAAGAAACGTGAGGAGACACAATATAATTATATTAAACAAATTTAAACTAGTCCTATTTGATTGTGCATAGTATTATAATGGGATGATATTAATGAAGCACTAGTTTTCAAAACAAAAACTATCTTTAAAAGACTGCTAATCTATATTAAGATGTTTTAACTTAGAAGTACACATAAGCTACGAGTTCTTGTATGACTAGTTAGGCTATCTTATAATGTATTACCCTTTTTATTATTGACAAAAGTGGGCTGCATTACTACGAAAACAAATATGTTGAGTAGGTTGCTAAAATTGAATAATTATCCCAGATTTTTTGTCACCCGGTTCTAAGTTAATATTAGTTATATATAAATGGTAATTTATCAAATGTTTTACCAATAATAAAGTGCCACAAAATCCAATACATTTTATTTTAGTAAGGGAATGCTAGTGGAGCTTAGGCCTACAAAACTGTGAGAAAGATTTTATTAAGTATTTAATAAAAGAAACATTGATTATTGTTGCTGTAAAATAATGTAAGACTCGTTCAATTATTAATTTTGTTTATTTCAAGATGTTTAACCTAATCTCATAAGGGCCAGATCAGTAGTTCTTTAATTAGTAATTTAACATCATCCTATTCAAAAGGATACAAAATATCAAATGACGATAACAAAATTATAATAATTATTTAAAATATTTGTCAGGCTTATAATTGAAACAATTGAATAAGAACTCTTAAACCAAACACCAAAGTCATATTTTTTTATGATTGAAAGGTTGGGTTTTGTTAGTTTGGGATAGCTTATAATGATAAGAAAAACCAATCCCTATTTTAATACTTATTATTGGAGTATTAACCAATAAATTGACCTAACCTTTCATGTATAGGCCTACAAAAATAACAATTTCGAACAGTAGTAATCAAATAAATACTATAAAGCTTATAATGTTAAGGATCATTTGTATAAACCCAAAGCATCACAGGTAAAATCACAATATGTTCATCAATCTCAGATGTTTTGGTGAATTGATTAAGTTTTGCAAAAGTAAAAAAATGTCAATACCCATAATTATGATTTTAGTAACATTTGATTTGCCGTTAGCTCTTGAGTAGAATTATTATTGTTTTAAATTATTTATTACTTTATATTTTATAACAAAAAAGTGTGTTATATACACTGTATTTTGTGCATCTTCCCTAATTTTTTTTATCCTTGTTTGTGATTGATTAAAATTGCTTAAATACCTTTAAAATCATTAACTTGATAAGGAATTAAAAAAGTTGCTTTGATGAGATTAATCTGGTAGTTACAAATGAGCTTTCACTGTTAGATAAATTGTATCCTTGTGCTTAGTTATAAAAATGAAAAAAATACCTAGCCTACATATTTGAGTACATGGACTAAAGGATCAACATTGTCAGGTTTGTCAGTGAAAGAGAGAGAGGGTACAAATTATAACCAAGTGTAGTTAGGATACTTTCATTGTCTCTTCATGAAAATGTAGACACATTTCTTTTGTTTACTTCCCTCATCCTAACATCATCAGTGTAACTATCCCAATTATCTTTGAGAGGTAATAAGGCCCGGTGCATAAAATAATATTCAATACTTACATACACATAAACATTTATAGATATTATGAAGAATCCAGTCCACATTATTATTAGATCTAGTGTAGAAACCCTCCAATTTTAGGCACTCCCAATATTCAGTTGGCTTGGATCACCACTAATCTTAGTGTAAATATTGATACTTTAGACAATGTTGTTTGTTATTTTTACAAATTGATTGTATTTTGTTGCTGTTTATGAATAGAGGTTTGAATCCTACACACCCCTATAGAGTATTTCCCCCACCCTGTTTCAATGATAATGCAAGTACATTTCCTCTTAAATATCTCATTCATGCCTACCCTATTATATTAAAATGCCCTGTATCTAAGGATGTTTGTTTTTGTCATGCAGTTTTGTTTCAGATGATATTGAACTACTGTAGACGAGGAAGGACAAGTGAAGTTTTTTGATTCTAGTTTTGTTTTCTCTTAATAAAATAAACTGTATGGGACATACTTTTGTACTTTTTTTTGTAATGGTTTTATGTTTATTGAACTAGAAAATTCACAACAATGACCATTAGTAAGTTAGGCCTAGATTGTTTTTTTAGTTGGTATAAATAAACATTTCTTAATCAAATGTTTGAAAATGGTACGAGTTATAATTAATTTTACAATTTGTCTAGAGTGACTAGTATGTGAGGTAAATCTGTAGTAGAAACTCAAATTAATATGAAACTAGTAGGTAGGCCTACTCCACAATTAAATAATTACTTATACTAAGTTACTCACTTTTATTTATAAGATGAAACTCAGTGTTTCAACATCATATCCAAAACTTGTAAAAATACACATAATGCGATAGCAACTAGAACATTGATTAATATTTTATTTTTTATTCACATACATAAACAAAAAACTATGTTAATTTGATGTTGTTTTTTGGCTTTCAAGGCACTGGGGAGACTGGGGTAAATAACATTTGGGTTTGGGCTTAATTTATGGTGTACGGTATTTATTAAGATGAGAAACTACGGAATATATAAAATATATATTGAGCACAAGAAACAATTTAAAACTTAACACGTTGTTTAAATTATTGCTCAACCTTAATACTTCAATAATAAAGTATTAAGATAGGGATTAGTTTTTCTTATCGTTATAAGTTAGCCCAAACTAACAAAACCCAACCTTCCAAAACATAAAAAAAACATTACTTTGGTGCTTGGTTTAAGAATTCTTATTCAACTTTTTCAATTATAGGCCTAACAAATATTTTTAATAATAATAATCTTATTATCATCATTTGATTTTCCATATCCTTTTGAATAGATTTATGGTGTTAAATTATTTATTATTTTCTATTTCATATAGAAAACAATCATATATCTACCTGTTATTGCGCACCATCCCCGAAAAAAGAACTACTAATCTTGCACTTATTAGATTAGACATCTTGAAATAAACAAAATAAATAATTGGATGAGTCTTACATTATTTTATATTCACAATAAGCTTTGTTTCTTTTAGTAAATACTTAATGAAATATTTCCCACAATTTTGTAGGCCTAAGCTCCACTAACTTTCTCATACTAAAATAAAATGTATTGGAATTTGTGGCACTTTATTATTGGTAAAACATTTGATAAATTACCATTTATATATATAACTAATATTAACTTAGAACCGGGTGACAAAAAATCTGGGATAATTATTCAATTTTAGCAACCTACTCAACATATATTGTTTTTAGTAGCGACACAGCCCACTTTTGTCAATAATAAAAAGGGTAATACATTATAAGCTAACTTAACTAGTCCTACAAGAACTCGTAGCTTAGGTGTACTTCTAAGTTAAAACATCTTAATATAGATTAGCAGTCTTTTAAAGATAGTTTTTGTTTTGAATACTAGTGCTTCATTAACATCACATTATAATACTATGCACAATCAAATAGGACTAGTTTAAATTTGTTTAATATAATTATATTGTGTCTTCTCACGTTTCTTTATTTCCGGAAATCACGGTGGCACACAGCATATTAAACGTTTCCGTCAATAAAGACAAAACAAACGTATGGTAATGCACTTAATAAGCATCGCATTCTGTTTGTAAGCCTAGGTATAGTTGTAAATAATGACACTGAAAATTAGACCAAACTTGAAATTATACACAAGATTAGACCTACATAAAATATAAAACATCCAAATAAATAACATTTTAATAGTAACTAATAAATTGATAGATAAAGAGTTTCGAATAATTTGATGACTAATATAACAATAAATTCTAATCAATAATAAAAAACCGTATCGTCTGCTAACCTCGAAATTGCAAATACAACCAAAAGTAAACAAGGAGCAATGAGCTCTTAGTAAAATATGTTGCCAACTTAAATATTGTTGAATACTGGTTACCATGGCAACCATGGTCTTCCCGTCACGATGCGATGTTCGGACAGAATTGCTGTTTTGGTTACTTTACACAACTTGTCGAAAAGCGTAGTTGACAACACTCGACCCAACAAATGTTCCCGAACGGTCAGAATAACCCTGCACTGGTTTTCTCTGCGATTGAGTGAGAGTCGGCTCGAGTCCATCCTGATATTATATTTTGCTCTAGGGTATACAAGTTTTTCTGGCATAACATCTTCATATAGTCTCCTGAACCTTACCACTTACTGTATTTTACTTCACGTCACGGTCTCTATGAGCTCACAAACATGTTCGTTAGCAACTGCTAGAACTTTATCACAAATTTATTTTTAAACCTTTAATATCTGAAAGCTAATTTCTCGTTTCAATGTTGGTTTAGCTGGACCAGAAATTTGTTTATAATATATAGAATAAAATACTGTTTATTAATTACGTTTTGTAATGTCATGATCAAATAAAAATACTTGTGTTTTGAACGTGCTGATACTTAAAAGTGTTTAGTCTATGGTCATCACTAAGATTGGGAATTCAATTGATAGTTGAAACTTAAAAGTAACTCATTAAAATCCAGGTAAAGTAGAATAAATACATCAGTTCATTAAATGTTTTGCGTATGTACTTGTTTTAATGAAGTAAATATATTTGAAATAATATGCTTAGACATATTACCATAATACACCGTATTTTACCTAAGATAGCAAATTTGTTTAAAAATTTAACATCAGAAAACTAACAATAAAATTACTGTGAACCTAATCATAATTTTAAAATTTATTTTATTTTATTTTACTTTTAAAACACTTGGGCAACTCACTAAAATCTAAGTCTAGACGTATATACTAGAAGAACACGTGGTTTGACCCATGATTTCTTATGATATGACGATGTCTGTCATCTTATAGGCCTACTACAAAAGTCAAATCTTTTAATTTTTGAATATTAATTGAGATTCTAATTTATCATCAAATAGAATGATAAGTTTAGATGATGTCAACCAAGTAATTATCGTAGTGTAGGTTAGGTCTTAAATTAGGTTAGGAAAGAAACCAATATATTTATACAATATTTAACTCAAAAACTTATATTATTACCATATTTTTAATATTAGTCGGCTGGTGGGTGTATCTGTTTGGAACTTTAACAGGTTTTCAGTTTAGTTCCAATAGAGCCTTTTTTGAGTTGCTAGATGTTGAATCGTTAGGTGATGAGCAAGAGGATTTTTGATTAGATAGAAAAATATAGTTAAGCATGTACAAGAAATTTGATTTTGCGAAAGAGAGTGAAGTGTAGTCGCTGCATATGATTATTGTCCCTTAGTACAGATTTGAAACTTTTTGAACTCTATTATTCTCTCAGGTCCTGTCGAATATGTTTCTATGTAGACTTTTTTTTTTGGGAACATTCATTTGCCGATTTGTACTGAGTTTGTAGAACCTTCATCTTTGTTGCTTTCCATATATAGTTAACTTAAGTTGGTCAACTTTCTCATCAAATTTCCCTCACATAGGGGAGTTTGATGCTGTTTCCAGTACTATAAAAATTGTTACCCGCCTCGGTGGCGTAGTTGGCTAACGCGCTTGTCGTGCTGGAGCTCGACTTCTGAGGACGGGATTGATTGAGGTTTGAATCTCGGTCGGGTGAACTGAGGGTATTTTTTCCTAAATGGTTTTCCACTCTCCCTCCACGCAAATGCGAGTTCATTTCCTTTAATTAAACCTTCCCAACTCCTAATCCATTAGAGTAATTAGTACTTAAAGCGTATAACCCGAACGGGTATTAAGACGCGGTGCTAAATATTATTATTATTATTATTATAAAAATTGTTTCATGCATACCTAGTAATAAATTAGTTTAAATAAAACAAGGAACTCCGTGGCATTAGCCCGCAATCAAGACATATCGACCAAGCAAAAATAGTGCCAACTTCTGTGGATCGAGGGTATCATGTCAGTTTTCTAGACCAGAGCACCTTTTCCATTCAAGTAGCTTCTTGTTTGTGCACATGATGCTTAGTGGACCTCATGCCTGACCCATTGCTTCTCAGAAAATCTGGTAGCGCCAAGGATTGAACCTGGGACGTCTGGATTTGTAAGTTGGAACTCTTACCACTAGATCACAGAGGTGGTCAATTAATTATCCCTATACGTAAAATTAGGTTTCGAAAATATATTTTAACGTAGGATAAAAATAATAGCATCAAAAGCTTTTTTTACTATAAATAGAAAAATTAAATAAATCTAAACCCAAATTTGGGTCAAACTTCCCTCGTCTACCGTTAAAACCCTATAGTCTACTTATTTTAATTCACTCAAAATATAATCACTCAATTTTATGAGCCACTCTTTGTAATTACTATAATTTGCTCACTCATTAGTGTTTAGCTCGAGATTTTTAAGCTCCATCCTCAGCTGAGAGTATATACTACTGATCTGATTGCTATCCTGTGGACATGTGGAAGAGCTGACAGACATCACCTGAAGTCACCCCCAAACAGTATAGTAGTTAGAAAATGTTATTTTTGCAGAGCTATTTGCTGAAGACAAGATAATGGCTTCACCTGGAGTAACAATGCAATCTACAACATCTTCCAAGTTTTCATCATACCTTGAACAACTCGACAACTTTAAGAGCAAAAGGTGAGTATGTTTACCAATAATAAAAAAAAAAAATCTTTGAATTTTTATAAAGTGAGGCACAAAAATTGGTTAGGATTACCTACTAATAGAAAAAAGCAATTCAACAAAATCTTGGATTTTTTTTTTTATTTCTCTTCACCAATTGGGTCAGTGAAACTTTAGGTACAGTAGCTCCATGACTTCTTTGGTGCTGACTGACGGCTTTGAAAAGTTACCAGACCAAATTATGTATTCCTACGCAGAACCACATGATCGGCAAAAACTGAAATACAATTTGAAGAAACATATATGAAAATATAAATTTAATCTTCTCATTTACTTAATGAAAGTGGTATTGTTCCAATATTTATTTATTTATTCCAGTTTGTGGCATCAATTGACCTTGAAACTGCTAGAAACTGTGCAAGATGACGAGTTTAAAGGAGAAGAGACAGCCATGAATTTGTACAACACATACATCAAAGATATGGAAGCAAAGTACGTTTGATGCAGATATTTACTTATAAAAATAAATATTTATCAAACTGGCTTGATAAAACTGCTTTCACGGTCAAGCCTGGGTGCAAGAGCTGTACACTTTGTTCTGGTCAAGTCTATTCTTTTATTTATCCTGCTATATATACATTCTTATTTACATTAGTTAGGTGACCTGGTGGTCTAGGGGTAAGGTGTCAAGACTTCTATGCTGGCGTCCGGGGTTCAATCCTCGGTCCCGGCACAGATTTATCTGATTACCCAAACCCTTCCTTCACCTCTAGGAATGCCAGGCCTCCACCGTGGTTCGGATCCCACGTTAAACTGTAGGTCCTCCATTTCGTCTCACAATCACCCTACCATTATACATTAGCGTGAGTGCGTATAACCCGAACGGGTAAGTAAGACGCGGTAATAATAATAATACATTAGTTATGTCACCCCCTGCCCTGCTGCAGGCCCTAAGTGTCGGGGTGGTTTGCGGGCAAGGATAGAGATGGTGGCAAAGTAGATTTGTGGGTTTGTAATTTATGGATTTTAGGGTTTAGGGACCGTGTATGTCAAGGATTTACTGTGCAAAGCTTCTACTCTGTTGAGCTAGTGCAGACTACTAACGTAATAAAACTGTCACTTCTCCTGTTGATCCAGGTTGAACCTACTCCAGCTGATGGAGATAGTCTACTATCTCATTCAGCAACTGGAAACGCCTAAAGCCTTGGAGCTGCTCCAGACCGTAGAGAAGAAACTTTTGAAGAACGAAGAAGCTTTGGCGTTATGCAAGGTCCTCCAAGGGGCCCTTTTGTTGGAGAAATTGGGAGATGCAAAAAAAGCAAAGGTGGAGGATTTTGATTTATTATGGGATATTTATGTAGCTCTTCACAAACTCTTGATATCTTCTAAAGTATAGATCCAGCCTGTAGCTGGGTTCGTTTATTAAAATGTCTCCATTTCCCTCTGTCTTTCCACCATTCGTCCTCCTTCACTCTCTTCCACTCTCCTCCTCTCACTTGCACACTTCTGCTATATGTTCCTCCCATTTCAAGTATAGGCAGTTGTTTCAAATATTAATAATGATGACCTGGCGGTCTAGGGGTAAGGTGTCGGACTTCTGTGCTGGGGGTTCGAGGTTCAATCTTCGGTCCCGGAACGGATTTATCTGATTACCAAACCCTTCCTTCACCTCTGACAAGACATCTTGTGAATGTGAGGAATGCCAGGCCTCCACCGTAGTTAAACTGTAGGTCCTCCATTTCATCTCACAATCACCCTACCATTACACATTAGCGTGAGTGCGTATAACCCGAATGGGTAAGTAAGACGCGGTACTAATAATGTTTGATGTAACAGGAGTTGCTGGACGAAGTGGAGGTGCTTCTCGACAATACTCGGTTCACAGTGAGCTCTAAGATCCACGGTCGCTACTACAAGCTTGCGAGCAAGTGGTACATGACGCACAGCGACCACGTCAACTATTACTCTGCGGCACTCAAGTAACTAACTACCATCAATGTCAGGATGACTCAACAAGGAGGGCTTACCAGACCGAATTTCATGTTTAGATTTTGTTTAAAGGAAAAATATACTAAAACTAATTTACTTAGTATATTAAAATTCAAGCAAAATAATTTGAGGGATTGATAATATATTATAGCTTGTTGCGTTACAATATGTTTTTGAGCTGCATCCAGTGGTTAGTGATAAAATACATTACTTTATCAAATATATCAAGAACAATTATATTGGGAATGCCAGGCCTCCACCGTGGTTCGGATTCCACGTTAAACTGTAGGTCCTCCATTTCATCTCACAATCACCAACCCTACCATTACACATTAGCGTAAGTGCGTATAACCCGAACGGGTAGTAAGACGCGCTGCTAATAATAATAATAATAATTATATTTTACAATTTAAACCAGTCGATATCATACAACCTTGTTTGTTTCCAGATATCTGGGATGTGTCGATGTCGACTCGTTAGTTCTTGGCGAACAGCAAGATATAGCAATAGCACTTATAGTGGCAGCACTGCTCGGAGAGAAGTTGTACAACCTGGGAGAACTGGTGAGTAAGATTACTTATAACGGCTAACATATACCCTTAATTATTCCAAAAAATACAATAGGATTATGTTTAATAACGGTGTGCGAAGCTTCGAAAAGTCTGTCGGAGTCGAAGGTCAAATCCCCTTTAGCTTCGACATCTACAATAACCTTCACATATCTGAAAAATTTCGAAGTGAGGATATAACTTCGATAAATTATCCAACGATTTAATTTTATCTCACTAAATATTTCAATATTTGATAATTTTATAACCGTTACTAAACATAATTTTAACACTGACTGGTAATTTAACTACCATAACGTAAGCATGGATCAAAAGCAGGTAAGTAAATAATATTAATATTTTATAATCACTATCGCCAACATAACAAGTGAATTTTGTCACAGAACATTTCATAGCTTCTTCGCATTTTCTTTATTTTTCAAAATGGCTGATATGGAAATCGGGAAACGAAAACTGAATTTAATTTATAATTATTACAGGGTTGCTACAAAACATATTTTACAAAATTTCCCGACTTTCCCAGGCAACATTTTTCAATTTTACCTGACTACTTTTTTTCCAGTTTTAATGGTGGATGATGACTTGTTTAAGTTTGAATCTAATAAAAACAAACAGTTTTATCAGTTATTCTAAAAATTAAAATGTTATTTTATTCATGTATTATTAACTTTTGTTTTATATGTATGAAATAAAGTGCACGGAGCAAAAACATTTGGTAATGAATAGCATCTTCCTCGTGAAGTAGTAGTAGACCGAACAGGGTGTTGTGTTCAGTGACAGTTGAGGTTGAGGTTGGTATGAATGGTGTATAGCTCTAATAGTCTGCTAACCTAGAAACGGAGTATAAATATTTTATTACAATACTCGCTCAAGGACTACAATCTACTGTTGTGTTTAACACACCCTTTCGTTCAGAACCATTTGTTCAAAGTCTCTCAACTGGAGGAAAAGCCTTAAAAATAAAAGAATCGGGAAAATTTTCGTTTTCCCATGAAAACTGGGAAATACCCTTAAACTGTATTCTACTCCTTTTAAGTACACACCCTGATAATCATAATGGACCCCACAAAGTTGAGGTTTCACTTGAAGAGTAAGTTTATGTATCCGACATCTTAACTCGGTCGGTGTAGCAGTTTTCCTACTGAGCCAATAGTCCCAAGTTCGAATACCGGCATGGCCGAAAAATTTATCATTTATGAAATATGGGTTTACCCATTCACGTCGGTAAATTGACGTCCGTGGACTGGATGTTGTGCCTGTCCTAGTCTTAAGTTAGATTATAAGGCATATGAAGCTACGACAGGCCTGGCCAGCCGGTGGCGGAAAATATATGGCTTGGATAAAAAACTGACCTATGCCACAGGCTAGAAACGGTAATGGATGTATAATATTTAGTTCATGTTTTAAAAAGTTTAAAAGGTTTAGATTGCAAATGGCTTTGTTTTTTCGTTTCCTCGTTCTTAATGTACAAATGTAATTATGTCTCTCATATCCTCAAAATTCGCCCGCTATATTCCCCCTATCTAATATTTTAATTCAATCTCGTAGATGTACCACCCTATCATGAGTGTCCTGAAAACCAAGACTGCGCCCCGTGCCTGGGTGTTTGAACTTCTCAAGGCTGTTAACAACGGGGACCTGTCGGTGGTCGGGATACTAAAATCTTATTGGTCTCAGATTCCCGACCTGGAAGCGAAACATTATATAATCGAGGAAAAAACGAAACTGCTCTGTATCGTACAGGTAAGTTATGAGCTTTTTGACAAATTATGCCGAGAAGTTTGTTAAGAATATTATATTTACCACGGTAGTCTGCAAATATTTTTCTGTATAGTGATTAGTAATATATCCATATGGAATACTGATAGTAATTCAACTCTTTTATCACTATCCTGACACTGAATCAACAATATGACTCAAAATCCAATCAATAAAAACCTAAATATGTCAACTTAATCATTTGTTAAATTTTTATCATTTATTTTGATTCAATTGGGTGAGTTAAAGCTGAGCTAAACTCTTATAACAATTTTAGAATCTAAGTGAAGCTTAACTTTCTAGGCTGGCTCATTCGATTGGGTTACTCTTTTACTTTAAAAAAAATGAATTCTCTACCACGATTATTATTATTATTATTATTATTATTATTATCAACACTGCGTCTTACTACCCGTTCGAGTTATACGCACTTACGCTAATGTGTAATGGTAGGGTGATTGTGAGATGAAATGGAGGAACCTACAGTTTAACGTGGAATCCGAACCACGGTGGAGGCCTGGCATTCCCCACATTAATAAGATGTCTTGTCAGAGGTGAAGGAAGGGTTTGGTGATCAGATAAATCTGTGCCGGGACCGAGGATTGAACCACTGACACCCAGCATAGCAGTCCGACACCTTTTATCGCTAGACCACCAGGTCACCTAATGTGATGCTGATAGTTTCTTCACCATTTAAGAAGAAAGATTCTTTAATTAAATCTATTTTTTTTGTATCAGTTCACCTCTTAAAACGTGATTCTATGACAAGCTGGTTGATTTGTGCGATACATGTGTTGTGTTCCTTAGATGTGCGTCCCTCACTATAACCTCCCCCTCGCAGACATATCTAAAAAGACGTTCACGCCACTGCCCGAGGTAGAACTACTGCTCATGAAGGCCATGGCTCACGAGTTGCTTCGGGGGAGAATTAACCAATCGGATGGCTTTGTTCATGTAACCTGGGTGCGACCCAGAGCTCTCGACAATAAAGAGGTTCGTAACTTACTCTGGTAGTTTCAAATTATATCTCGTCTATGGTGGGAGTGTAGGTGAGTGACAGCTATCAGGAGGTTCTTTATTGTAAACATTGATCGGAAATATTATTAGTAACATTTGCTACATTTGGAGCAGAAACTTGGACTCGTAGGAAGATGGAGTTTGTGAGGAGCATGTTAGCTGTCACGAGGAGACACATGATTAGGAACGAAGTTGTCCAAGAACGAGTGGGGGGAAGAGGGAATACATGCGATAGTAGAGGAAGCAAGACTGAGATGGTATGGTCATGTAATGAGGATGTTGGAGTACATGAGATAGTAGAGGAAGCAAGACTGAGATAGTATAGACATGTAATGAGGATGTTGGAGTACATGAGATAGTAGAGGAAGCAGGACTGAGATGGTATGGACATGTAATGAGGATGGAAAAAGAGAGGATGCTAAAGAAAATGTTGGAAATGAAGTATGTGAGGAAAATACTGCAAGGGAGGAGCAGATAACAGAAAGTGTTCAAGTGAACGGAGAAGATTGGAAGAAATGAAAGAAGGTAGGGTGGGGAAAGGTTAGAGGAAGATGGAGGCATTTTACTAAACCCCAGGCTGGAAACAGTTGAGGAGTAGAGCTGTATATACACATTCAAACACACAGCACGATAGTTTTTGTTGCATCTCATGTTAAATGTTGCTGTGAATTGTTTCAGTTGAAGGTGATGATTAGTCAATTGGACGATTGGTGCTCGAACATCAAGGAAGCAGAACACCATCTGGCTCAGAACGCCAAGGACATTATAGAACTGTGAACCTAACTTTATGTATCTTCAGTTGTTTTTGTTTATACTTTATATTTTTTACTTGGATGCTTATTGGAATAACTTCATTCTCACCGTTGTTTTTCTTTAGTAAAAAATAACTATATTTTTTGACTAAAATGTTTGTCAAAACTATTTTTGAATTTCAATGATTATAAAATAGCATTTACCACACTAACAAATATGTTGTATTAATATTTAATGCAATAGTGTCATCTGTCATCCTGTGATATCCTCGGTTAGTTTAATGTATCCTGTCACTGAGGTCAAATGTTACTTGACAATACACTCACTGATATTCCCTTTAATGCGGTTATTGGATTTTTTCTTTTTTGGTCCCCTGATTCATTATTGGCTATTGTGTCAACTTATTTTTAAATGTGACGACTGGTAACTATTTTATAAATATACAAGATAGTACAAAATCAGTCCTTAATCAATACCATATGTCACTTATTTACAGAACAGAAGAGATTTTATTGAAAAAAATATTTCTATCATCAGTATAAATGACTGTTTGATTATTTCCAAGCTTCGTCTTTTTCTGTACTTTAATAAAGAAAAAATGGCGCCACATGTCTTTACTTTGTAATTTATGATATGCAGTCTGTTAAATAAGTATAATTCTTAAACTAAGAATTTGCTGTAATAATGTGTCCAAGCTATGTATTTGAAATAAATTGAAAAATATTGTCTTATTTAGTTTATATATATGAAAATAAAATTACACTTTAAGATTACTCCTCCATAATGTGAACAGGTGTCACATTTTTTTCGCACACCATTACTTGAAATAATGTTATCCAAACAGAACTGAATTACTATTGTTCAATATAGGTGAGTACTCTTATGATTTATATTTAGTCATTAGTATTTTGCATGACATATTTGACAGCTTTGCTCAGTCTGTAGCAGGCTTGTCTACTGAACTCAGGGTCCTGGGTTCGATTCCTGGCATGGCCGAAAAATGTATCATTGGTGAAATGTGGGTTTTCCCTTTCACAGTGATGAATTAACAGTCGGGGACTGGATGTTGTGTTTGTCCTAGTCTTAAGTTAGATTGTAAGGCATATGAAGCTAGGACAGGCCTAGCCAGCCGGCGGTGGGAAATATATGGCTTGAATGAAAAACTGACCCAGGCCACAGGCTGGAAACTGTAATAGATGTAAAGTAAAAAAAACACATGGCGGTTTTTGAATATGTTCAAAAATTAAAAAAAACTCTGATACGAGTATTTTATTTACAAAATATTCAGCACAAATTTATATTAGTTTTGGTGAAAATAAATCTATAAATGGTTTATCATGAGAATGTGGATTTCATATTAAGATCCATGTTTATATTAACAAAATCAGAAATAAATTATTTATGAAAAATAGTATAAATATTAATCTAATCATTTCATGTCATTATGGAGAGAATGGGAAAGCATTTATGAAAACCAGTAATCCATTATATCGCGAGTCTAATCCTTTAGACTACCTGACCAGTTTGTGTAGTTTCTCAATTACCTATATAAATTATATCAAAACCTAAGCAATAGAATATTGTCCAAGTGGTTCCCGATTACCTACCGGTCAACGTCCTCCTAATAGGCTCTTCGAGAACGGATCTGATCATTAGACTTTAATCGATCTTATGTAGAGAAAATAGCACCCCCCCTAAGTTAGGGTAGGTTAGTGGAGAAGAACGCATGAAATTAAGGCATTTCAAATTTTAGTGCGTTGTTATGATCGAATTTCAGGCAACAGATTAAAATGTTTCAAAATATAATCTGTATTGAAACTTGCTTAGTTTTACAAGATTTGTAATGTCTTAATTTTATGCTTTCTTCTCGACTAACCTAGCCTAGCTTAACCTAACCTAGTCTAACCTCAAACCTAGAATTCGACATTATCCAAGTGCGGGTGTATAGTGTCGATATTACCATTTAATAGTATTCAACGTTATCCCAGTTTTGCTGGCTAATGTCAAGATTATCCTGATAAGACCAAAAATGAGAAATATTACTTTCTATTTCTGACTTCATCCACTGCACTTGGATAATGTCGACATCTCCCGGCTAATCTAAACACTATCCAGATTTCTCACATCACCTGTAACGTATGCATGTACTTCATGGTGGCAAGAGACACGGAAAACCCGGAAAAATCACAGAATTATTGATGTCGGGGAGTTAATTATTATTGTCACCACGTCATACTACCCATTCAGGTTATACACACAATCACCCTATCATTACACATTAGCGTAAGATGAAATGAAGGACCTACAGTTAAACGTGGGATCCGAACCACGGTGGAGGCCTGGCATTCCCTACATTCACAAGATGTCTTGTCAGAGGTGAAAGAAGGGTTTGGTAATCAGATAAATCTGTGCCGGGACCAAGGATTGAACCCCGGCCACCAGCACAGAAGTCCGACACCTTACCTCTAGACCACCCAAAATTATATGGCTTGAATAAAAAAAACTGACCCAGGCCACAAGCTGGTAACTAATGGATGTAAGAATGCTATAAATAATGATGGACTGACCTAAATAATTTCTCATCACCAACAATTATTTTCTAGCCTAGAACTAAATAAAAGTTCAGTCAACATTAAAACAGTTGAGTTGAGTCATGAATAGTAAATTTAAAACTCGCCACTGCTACTGGCTGTAAGGAGAATATGCATATTTAGGAGCATGCGAGTTTATTGATCTTATACCTTCTCTGTTAGCTCGACTTCAATCAATGAGCTTTTTTTCTTAGAGGGGGTTAAAGTAATTTAAGTAAATAATTTACTTAGATGTCCAGTAAACTTTGGTAACGGTCATTGTCATGCCATATCTGTTAAAATATAATTGAAAAATTACTCCTGGACAAGGGAGTCGAATCTGGAACCGTTGGCTTAGTGCACCTATGTTCTTATCCAGGCCGAGCGATATATGAACCTGAGCACAGGGCACATCTTGAATACCTTTGTGCTAGAGCAAACAACGAAAATAAATAAAAACAATTGAATGTGAAACAAAACATCTACATTCTGAAATATTAATGAAAGTTTGCGACTGAACATACATTCTTTCCCTGGTGATATTAAAACAACAACTTTAAATATACATTGTCCCATATTAATACTCTGGGATGAGGAAGGTATAGAAAATGTACCTTCGTTTGCTTAGCGGAAAATCATTTTGGAAAATTACGTTCGACTGGGATTTTAAACCGAACCTTACCTATCCAACGATCCACACTAAGACACGCCTGACGGTTAGTTCTGATGCTTGTATATACAGGTCCTTGAAAATAAATAAATACACAAAGAAACTATTAGCACCGCGTCATACTACCCGTTCGGGTTATACGCACTTACGCTAATGTGTAATGGTAGGGTGATTGGGAGATGAAATGGAGGACCTACAGTTAAACGTGGGATCCGAACCACGGTGGAGGCCTGGCATTCCCCACATTCACAAGATGTCTTGTCAGAGGTGAAGGAAGGGTTTGGTAATCAGATAAATGTGTGCCGGGACCGAGGATTGAACCCCGGCCGCCAGCACAGAAGTCTGACACCTACCCCTAGACCGNGAAGGAAGGGTTTGGTAATCAGATAAATGTGTGCCGGGACCGAGGATTGAACCCCGGCCGCCAGCACAGAAGTCTGACACCTACCCCTAGACCGCCAGGTCACCTACACAAAGAAAGATGTAGGATGTATATCAAGATGTCGTCGGGGGACTAGTCGATCGCATGGCAATTTTCATTTGATAGTGTGAGAAAACTGCAATGTTATTAAAAGTGTATCTTTCTTTCTTATAAAATCACAAATACATCAAGTAATTTAAAATAATATTAATGACTAAGGTAACTGATTGGTGATTGTTGATAATTTTATAATAAAATGAAAATGTACATTTCATTTATTCTATATTTCGTCTAGAATGGTGGGGATGTAATTATTCAAGGAAAGGTTGAATTTTAGGAATAAATATAAATTTATAGGAGAAAAAAAAGCAAAATTAGAGCTAAGAAAAGGTAGGTGGTCGCAGGACCTTTGAGCTTGTAAGTGGTTCGGGCCCCAAAAATTTTGCTGAACGCTGATATATATATATCTGACGGGAGCAGGCAATGTGATAGACAACAAAGTGGCCGACACGAGAGGACAAAGTGGTAGACAGCAAACTGCTAGACACGAAGAAACGGCGTGGACCAAATGATCGACACGAGAGGACCACACAATAAAATTAGTTTTTTTTATAATTAAACTCTTACTGCCAAGAATTCAAAGTTTTTGGGTGGATTAACCATTATTGCTTTACAGCAGTGCTTTTCAAACTTTCTGGAACCACAACCCAATTTTTAGAGAAACAAACTTAGCTACTCACCTAGCTGTAATGGACGTAAGGAAGGGCAGGGGTATTTTTTAATTGAATGTAATTTACATTTATTTTTAAATGTATTGTAATATATATATATTTTTAAAACTGTGAGGCATGTGCGAAGGGTGCGCTTGTTTCCAGTACTTGTTGATGACATCCACGTTGGTGAGAAAGTCATTTTCAGGCGCAAAAAGTTCCACAACTGTAGTTTGTTTTGAAATTAAATTTTGATCGCTACTACTTTTTTTTTTTCACTTTCCTATCTTTTTGTGATTTTCTAGTTTCAAATAATTACTAAATTTTCACATTTCTAAAAATTTTCCGCGATCCACCAAACATTGTCTTGCTCAACACAATAGGAGTCTTGACTGCTCTATATGATCAAGACAAGCTTGTAAGACTATTATATCACCCATACAATACTTAGGGAATACTAATACCTTTAACATAAAGATAGTGGAAAACACTGTTGTCTAAACTGTTATACACGCACTCCCACGGGTTTCAAAAGGATTTCTGGACATACACGACACACCACTAGGTTTCATTTATCAAAACATTTGTATTCAGGGTGTTCTGATTTATGTGGAGAGTAAGTGGGGTGTGGATATTAGACCTAGGGTGACCTGGTGGTCTAGGTGTAAGGTGTCAGACTTCTGTTCTGGTGGCCGGGGTTCAATCCTCGGTCCCGGCACTAATTTATCTGATTATCAAACCCTTCCTTCACACCTCTGACAAGACGTGTATTAATCACAACTTGTGAATGTGTGGAATGCCAGGCCTCCACCGTGGTTCGGATTCCACGTTA
>CABFOW010006017.1:0-10487 GCA_902141385.1 Timema californicum
CACCCCTTTTTCACTCTTCCGCCCAGCATATTTTATTGCTGTTAAAAGAGTCAAATTATTCATGTAATTAATATGTCTACTCGTGTATAAATCCTTGGTCTGTTTATGGTGACCGGCTACTGGCTTAGAAGATATTAGTTGGGTTTTTTTTTAAGCAGCGCGTCTTACTACCCGTTCGGGCTACACGACTTAGTACTAATTACGCTAATGTTTTTTTAGGGACGAATTTAGATTAAGTGTATCCCCATCCGCGTTAAAGAAGAGTGAAAAACAACCGACCGAGATTCGAACCTTGATCTCTCCGTCATCGGAAGGAATAGTCTAACACGGAAGTGATGCCTTCAAATCATTCGGCCACCGAAGCGGTTGAAAATATAGATTTAATAATATTATAATAATATTTAGCACCGCGTCTTGCTACCCATTCGGGTTATACGCTTTAAGTACTAATTACTCTAATGGATTAGGAATTGAGAAGGTTGAATTTTAGGAAGTGAACCCGCATTTGCATGGAGGGAGAGTAGAAAACCATCTAGGTAAAACCACCACCCCAGTTCATCCGACCGAGATTCGAACCTTTCTCCCCGTCCTCAGCAGTCGAGCTCAACACGACAAACGCGTTAGACAACTACGCCACCGAGGCGGGTGAAAATATAGAGAATAATTTGCTAGTATTAACCAGAATGCTTTACAACACAAAACTTAGATACATCTGATTAACAATATATTTAGTTTTATTGCGGTGTATAGTGAAACAAATCGATACATAACAAGAACCAGACACATAAACACACACTTTTCGTTTAGCGAATTATTTAAAATCATTTCACAGAAGTAAATACAATTGTCTGCTTGTAAACATTCTTTAAATTGAAATTACACTTGGACATATTGATAGAACCCGGGACTTTTGGCTTAGTACACCAATGCTCTATTCACTGAGCCAACCAGTATTCGTCCCGTGAACAAGGTAATTCTTCACTCATTGACTCATGTGGATAAAACTTTTTTTTAAAGAATCTTTGGGAAAATTTTCTCCAAAAAAAGAAAGTGCATGGACCTTATAATTAGATTTATCTAAGTCAAATTTGATGGGTGGTTTTTAGCGCAAATCCCTTAAGCCAGTTGGCGAGATTGGAAGATACATCTTTACTTTCCTTCGCAGATTGGAAAAACCAGGTTGAAATCCCTGGAGTCTTAGCATCATTCATTACTTTTCCGTTGTAAACAGATATACATATATACTCCAGTCACTTTCCTTTGCAAGTGGATGTAATCTAATGTAATTCCAGAGCCGTTTTTTGATAGGTCTTACCGTTTAGCCACAAGAGACCTCCAAAGAAAGGTCCGCACCGACTTTAAAGTTTCTCCGCCATTTTGAACTTTTTTCGAGGGTTAAAAATTAATTTTTTGAACTTTTTGGAATTCTCCCATCGGTTACAGGCTAGAAGATATAAGTTTGCCAAATTTCAAGTTTCTAGCTCATCTGGAAGTGGGTAAACATTAATGTCAGTGAATGTCAGGCAGTGGTATAATGTATCACTGCATCTTACTTCCCGTTCGGGCTTTTCGCTTATGCACTAACTACGCTAAATATGGAAGGGAAGATGTGTACCCGAATTTTCGTGGAGGTAGAATAGAAAACCATTTAAGAAAAAACTCAGTACACACGACCAGGATTCGAACCCTTATCTACATTCATCGGCAATTGCTGTTTATTGCGAGAATGACGAGGTATCTGCTCCTGAAAAATGTCATGTTTATTTAAGTAAAATATATTGACAATTATATGCGTAAATAGGTGAATTATTGTCAGTATTAGCTAAAATCCTAAAAACTACGAATAAAGAAGTAAAAATTGAAACGTTAAGAAACTGAACTAGCATTGAAATGCCGCATTTCGGTTAAATCTTCTTTAGTGTACACGGTAATGATTGAACCCTGGCCTTATTGGCGATAAATTAGTAACTAGCTTGAATGGTAGTACAATAAACTTTTGTTTTTTGTCTACTAAATATTGGGTTGTTTTTATATGTAAGCAAATAACCTTTTTACTCATCTCTGAGTAAAACCAATATATTTTTAAATACCCATATTGTGCCGAATTGGTCATGGGTTTGTGACATTATCGACCCATTATTTTTAATAAATCAATTAAAAGCGTGCTTGCCTTTTTCTAACAGATCGGTCGTACATATTTCGGGCATTTATTTTTATTTTACATTGATTATATAAAAAAAATGCTACACTCTTCTATAAAATGTATTTTTCAAGTTTATACTTATATTTTAATATTATGAATTAATTTCTTACCAGAAGTTCTAGCGTACCTAATTTTAACTCAGGGGGTCCAGGTTTATATACAGGTCGGATTAAATTGCAGTCAATATTCCACTAATGGTTTTAAATGCTCTCTTCGGACAAACGCTGGTATATCGCTTACATTTGTCTCCTTCTCCTACCCATATGTTTATATAATATTTAGTGTAAATCTTAGATAGTCCAAATACACAGAAAAAGAAGTACAACTAAGAAAATAAATCTCCAAATTGGGAACAGATGTAGGCTTGTGTTTTAACTCTGAAAAAATAATCTTTCATTAAATGTTTGTGGGAATGTGATAATTTGAATACAACGAAATCGTTTATTTATGCATGTGTATCAAACTACTGTAATAGTAACAACAAAATGTCTCACCAAAATAAATAAAATCACTCACAACCAAATATAACTTTTACAATAATTTACAAACCTGCGTAAATCTAAATAGAGCGTGAAAATATTTACTGAAATATGCATTTCGCAAAGAAATCATTAATATTAATATTATTAATAGTACAGCGTCTTACTACCCGTTCGGGTTGTACGCACTTACGCTAATGTGTAGTGATGGTGTGATTGTGAGATGAAATGGAGGACCAACAGTTTAACGTGGGATCCGAACCACGGTGGAGGCCTGGCATTCCCCACATTCACAAGATGTCTTGTTAGAGGTGAAGGAAGAGTTTGGTAATCAGATAAATCTGTGCCGCCTCCAAGGATTGAACCCCGGACCCCTAGACCACTAGGTCATCCTCTCAAAGTAATTAAAAATATAGATGAACTTTAATAATTATTATGTTAATGGGTTTATACTTAACTTTATCACTTGTAGTCGGTACTTTGCACAATTTTTAGTGAACAAAATTAAAATAAAATCTTGTTGAAAGATATGAGAAGTGGATGATATTTATTAATGGCGGTGATTGCTTTTTGTGTCTTTTTTTTTATCTGTAATCATAGTGCTTATCAAGAAAAAAGTTAATAATCAGTATATTTAATATGAAGGTGATAAGTTATAATTAATGTTCATTATATTATATAATTTAATGTTATGTAAAACTATCCACGCAAATTCTAGCATTTTTAAAAATAGGAAAGCTTGATTAACAGGATAGCAGAAACAAGGATGCTGATCAAATAGTTTGCTCTGTTCGATTAGCTGAGTAGATGAAATTCTCGCTGAAATATCTGTTTATCCAATTACCCATGACACTTTGCAGCCCCAAATATAAATACCAAATCGCCAACATGCGTTTTCTGGTGACCAGGTAAATGAATCATACTCTAGAGCTGGTCACGTGAGACGGTTTCTGCTTTGCTCCGTGGTCTCTTGAACGTGTGAATCATACTATAGAGCTGGTCACGTGAGACGGCGTCTATTCTGCTCGGTGAACCTTTGATAGGGTGGTGGTGACCTGGTGGTCTAGAGGTAAGGTGTCAGACTTCTGTGCGGGCGGCCGGAGTTCAAACCTCGGTCCCGGTACAGATTTATCTGTTTACCAAACTCTTCCTTCACCTCTGACAAGACATCTTGTGAATGTGGGGAATGCCAGGTCTCCACCATGGTTCGGATTCCACGTTAAACTGTAGGTCCTCCATTTCATCTCACAATCACCCTACCATTATACATTAGCGTAAGTGCGTATAACCCGAACGGGTAGTAAGACGTGGTGCTAATAATAATAATTTGATCGGGTGATTAGGCCATCTGTAGGATGCTCTTCTGGATACAAAATATCCCGCTAATAATGGAACGTAATTTTTGTTTTAATCTGTTACTATTTTACGATGTTTTGTAACATCTCCACCATCGGACAGCAACACTCAAATCAAGTATTTCTAGCTAGTGGGGGATAAACAGTTTTTATCGGTGCAAACTACGATAGTAGTTCTACTGATGGCCCATTGCACTGATCTTTTGAGAGTTTGTAATTTGGTCTTCTTCCTCTGAAACCTGTTAAATACGCGCGCAACAGTCCACGCATGCGCGCGAAGGCCATTCACGGCCACCACGCCAGTACTAGACTAGAAAGGTCGCGTCTTATTATTATTATTATTATTATTATTATTATTATTATTATTATTATTATTATTATTANGGTCGCGTCTTATTATTATTATTATTATTATTAGCACCGCGTCTTACTACCCGTTCGGGTTGTACGCACCTACGCTAATGTGTAATGGTAGGGTGATTGTGAGATGAAATGGAGGACCTACAGTTTGACGTAGGATCCGAACCACGGTGGAGACCTGGCATTCCTCACATTCACAAGATGTCTTGTCAGAGGTGAAGTAAGGGTTTGGTAATCAGATAAATCTTTGCCGGGACCGGGGATCGAACCCCGGCCGCCAGCATAGAAGTCTGACACCTTACCCTTAGACCACCAGGTCACCCTTTTAGTTTGTTAAAAATATCTTCTCAAAATTTTAAAATTCTTGTTCCGATCAGACCTTTGCGTAAGGTAGATTATACGCAATATTCATGACAAACAAACTAACTAAATCTTCTTCTTTTTTCACCCTTCTCAGATCAGACATAAATAAATAAACAAATATTGACTTGTACAAAAGGAATAAAAAATTGTTTGTTCCATACAAAAAAAAAGCACTTCTTAAGAACGAAAGTTCCTACGGAAAGGTTCTCTTTTTCTTTTCTTTTTTCCAATATCAAAATTGTAATCCTTTCTCTTGTCAGTGTGAGGGAGATGGGGTGGGTATTTGCGGGGGACGGGTGGTATGTGAGGTGGAAAGGGTCGAAACGCCCGCGGACTGGTAAACTATGTAGAAGCCGAAGGGACAGAAGGAGATATAAAAATAATAAGCTACTCAGGTTCTATTGCAGACATTGCATCTCCCACTTAAACCTAAATTTAAATAGTGAGCGCGCCGAATAAAATATTAGGTTGATTATTCCGGCTTGTTGGTGAGGAGAAGGTTTGGATTTGAATCCCAGATGGGCAGGGGTGGATCCAGATCATTTTCATAGGGGGGTCATAATTATAAATACCGGTAACATAGTTACTTAAAATATTAGAGATCTGTTTAAAGCCATTTAATAGTTTCTCATTCATATTTGATCTTATATATGTTTTAAACACTGGTCATCCTGTCCAATTTTTTTAAATCAGATAATTTTTATAAACTATTTGGAGTGGCCCTCCTTCAACGATTTTTTGAAAAATGGTTCCCTCTAGAAGTTATGAGTAGTCTTTGCCTTGATTTTTTTTTTAATTAGATTTTTTTCATAAGCCATTTAAAGTATTTCTCACCGAGAAATTTTTGAAATTTGGATGACCCTCGAAGTTATATAGAGTAATTCTCATCTTAATCTTTTACGATAATTCGATTCCTCTAGAAGATAATCTTTGAACTGGTCTTTCACCGAACAAAATTTTGAAAATTTGATTATTTCAGATACTTGGGGTGGTCCTCCCCAAAACATTTTTGAAATTTGGATGACCTTAGAAGCTGTTTAGAGCATTCCTCCTCCGACTTTCTGCCAGTTAGATGCCTCCAGTCTAGTAGTTATTTGATGCGGTCTTCTCCGGTAAAGGTTTGAAAATAGAACGCATCTATAAGTCATTTGGAGTTTGATATAAGGCCAGCTTTCAGCTCCGTATTCAATATCAGAGGATTATATATATATATATATATATATATGGGGGTTATTTCAGGGGAGCAGAGTCCCCCACAGTTCCACAGATAATCTATACTCGGTATTCGTGGATGAACTGCTCTGCTCTCAGGCGATTATTAATCTTCTTTGGTAGTCTACCGTCTCTATGCGCAACAATGTTCGCTACTCGCTATGCACGACAAATACTCGCACATAAAAACGAATATTTTTTCCCACACTTGTCTGATTCATGTCTAAAATTGAATAAACGTGGACGAATAACGCACGTGTGGACCCGGTTTAAGAGGTGTCTGAAAGTAAAAAAGATAAAAAGAATTGTATCTTTTATCTGTGTTGTATTTTCTTTCTAAAATTTGAACTTTCATTTGGTGTTTTATATGTGTGTTTTTTTAATAAATGGCTTTCTAATCTTTCTGCAAATAAATGAGGGTAGGCTACCTCTAAATTCTAACTTAATCGTTTACATCCCATTAATTTAGTTAAATGTTTATAGGTCCGACGCCTTAACTCAGTCAATCGCGTATCTGTCTATTGAACTTAAGGCTCCTCCTTCAATCCCCGGTGTGTCTGAAAAACCTATCTTTGGTGAAAGGTGACCTGGCGGTCTAGGGGTAAGGTGTCAGACTTCTATGCTGGCGGCCGGGGTTCAATCCTCGGTCCCGGCAAAGATTCATCTGATTACCAAACCCTTCCTTCACCTCTGACAAGACATCTTGTGAATGTGGGGAATGCCAGGCCTCCACCGTGGTTCGGATCCCACGTTAAACTGTAGGTCCTCCATTTCATCTCACATTCACCCTACCATTGCACATTAGCGTAAGTGCGTATAACCCGAACGGGTAGTAAGACGCGGTGCTAATAATAATAATATGTTTAATAGTAATACATATTTACTTCGATAAATTATTTCAAATCTCAAATAGTTACGAAGATATCGTGAAAATCGGAAATTTCCGTGTGTATGAAATACCATCATATTCATCTTTAGGGTGAATTGAGAGTTGTCACATTGTTTTTATTGTCTAACAATACCTAGATACGTAATTTAATCAAAAATCGTTTGAGCGCATTTTGAGAAACTTGATTTACCTCTTTTCACTCTTCAGTAAACTACCCTTAACTTTAGGGTTGGATATCAGATTCCACAAAACCCTTTGAGTAACTTTATGAAAACCTTAAGAGACAAAGTTTTAGCCCGATCAGAGAAATAGTTTTGGCTCTAGGCCCGAGATACAGACAGACAGACAGACAGACAGACATATTTTACGATGACAATACTTCTCTCTCCGAAGTAATAATCGTCCTAACTTCAGCTGTGGACAGATCAACTAAGGCCTTCTTTGAAGCGTTTAATTTTAATTCCCAATTAACTGTTGGAAACAAAAAGCCAAGTACATAACATGGTGTTGCATCGCTTACGAAGGTTAATTTAGTGCGAACGACATGTATCTGATATGGTTGCTTTTTTTTAAAAATAGTAAAACAAATATTTGTTTTAAGTTGTGTTTACGCTGACAACACTCTTGAAAGAGCATTTGATGCAGTAATAACATTCAAACTGCTGGCTCACTAATTAAAATAGACAATTTAATCACCGAAAACATTGTCTTATATGTTTTTTTTAAAACTAAACAGTATAAATTACAAAATTGTGTGAGCTGATAATTAGTAACACTAAATTACCTTTCACTGGTGTAATTCGTTGAGATTTTTCGATTAACTCTTGCGTCAGCTTGAATGTTTGAAAAGATAAAATGGACCAATTCAATGAATTTGAGGAAATACCAGCTCAATTCTCTTTTGTTTATAAACATAATATTGTTAGCAAGTTAACTTCAACATTTGGGTGACCTGGTGGTCTAGGGGGTAAGGTGTCAGACTTCTATGCTGGCGTCCGGGGTTCAATCCTCGGTCCCGGCAAAGATTTATCTGATTACCAAAGCCTTCCTTCACCTCTGACAAGACATCTTGTGAATGTGGGGAATACCAGGCCTCCACCGTGGTTCGTATTCCACGTTAAACTGTAGGTCCTCCATTTCATCTCACATTCACCCTAACATTGCGCATTAGCGTAAGTGCGTATAGCCCGAACGGGTAGTAAGACGCGGTGCTAATATTAATAAACTTCAACATTTGTTTTGGACTACAGCCTTTTATTATACGCGGCCTTGTCTGTCAACCAATCTCCCAGTACACTAATGACAAAAAGTTCAGGTCAAATAGGGGATTGGCTGATCTCTAAATTGCGACTAAAATTACAGTCCTACCAACTTTCATTTTGAATGCCACCCACTTTACAATCAACAGGCTGTGTGTATCCAGCGACTGTACCGTTCGTCAGAGAGACAAGGATAGGGATATCGTAATAGCTCGTCAATCGCTCTCATCACAACAGAGTTGCGATATCTATCTCCCGAACGCGATGACCCTGGGCATCGTACGGCCAAGAACTCTATAGTGAGAACTTCTCATCGAGTGGGTCTATGCTTGTTGACAACACGCCGTCATTTGTACCAGTTACGTCACAAATACTTCACAACAAAAACAACAGGGTCCATCATTTCCGTGCGGGTATTTTCCCCCTACAACTTGATTCGCGAGTTCACCGAAAAATGGGAAGCAGAAGCTACTTGATTGGTGCAGCAATTCCACGCGTTGTGTGTTGACCCTTGGCGCATTGGTACACAAGCTATGAAAATAATATTGCTCGTCTGGGCTGCATTATTCGTATCTCAGTATGGAAAATATTAGCCAGTACTAATGCGACGTTGAGAGAATGACGAAGAAAATGTTGGAAATGAAATGTGTGGGAAAAATACCGCAGGGGAGGCTGAGAAAGATGGGAAGCGCAGATAACAGAACATAACACAGGTATAGTGTTTTAACAAGCTCTGCTTACCCTGACAACACTACACGACATGACACTGATACATTCCCATGTGAGGTGTGTAGAACAGAGTCTATGTATGATTGGTAAAATGGGGACAGAATGGGGGAGAATATATCCCAGGTACAGTTTTAACAAGCTCTGCTTACCCTGGCAACACTACACGACATGACACTGATACATTCCCATGTGAGGTGTGTAGAGCAGAGTATATGTATGATTGGTCAAATGGGGACAGAGTGGGTGAGAACATATCACAGGTACAGCTTTAACAAGCTCTGCTTATCCTGGCAACACTCCACGATACGGCACTAAAACAATTAGGGTCTACTCAACAATGCCCGAGATAAAAGTGAGCCAGATTTATATAATTGTTTCTTATTTTTCACAAAAAAAAAAGAAGTCTAAATGACCTGCGGCATTGCTAGGGTGGATTTATTTATCTTCATCTCACTATTCCTTATCGTCACAATTAAGCCTAACTAGTTGTACACACATTCACGCGATGCATGAAGCTCTCCTCGCGCCAGTTAATAAAAACATTCATCACGTTATGATATCCTGGTTCAATGACGGGGCTCTTAAAGTCACTCTAGTTATCTTCAACTAACCAGAGGCCATCACGCCTAACACGCCTGTCATAGGGTCCTAAAAGATGGTTCCTTCTATTGCCTGCTCACTCTAGCTGAGGGGTTGCATGACGTCATGTTCGCTCTAGTTGTATCTGATCCACCAGATACTATCCCGTTTAACACGCCTGTCATAGGGTCCTAGAAGATGGTTTCTTCTACTGCTTGCTCACTCTAGCTGAGGGGTTGCATGACGTCATGTTCACTCTAGTTATCTCTGGTCTACCAGAGGCTATCGCCGTTAAAAACACCTGTTCCAAGGTTCTGGTGGATGGTTCCTTCTATTGCCTGCTCACTCTAGCTGAAAGGGTGTTTGGTAACGTACTACGCACACTAAGGCTCATTCGAGAACAGATACGTCACGTATGATCCGCCACGATGGCGGAAAAACACTTGGAGTTGATCACGTCACTAAACAATATTTATTTTCCTTTTACGTGGTTTGATAGACCGCCATTGTGGTCTATTGGTCAGAGTTCCTGACTACAGATCAAGAGGTCCCAGGTTCGATTCCCGGTGCTTCTATCATTTCTCTGTGCAGCAATGTAACTAGAATGGAATCGAACTCAGCCTCGTGAGGACAAATGAGGAGTTACATAAATAAGTAGCGTCTTTGTTCTAGAAAACTGAAATTATTGGCCCGGGAGGGGGGGGGTTAACTGTGCTGACAACTTGACCCCCTCCGTCTGCAAATGTTGGCACCATCTTCGCCAACATCCAGCGGTATAGCACTCCATGAAGTTTGTTAGACAAGACGTGAACTTTAAAATAAATGGAGACAAACGCGAATATTTGACGACATATGATCGTACTAAAGTTTAATGCATTTGTAATATGCTGAAAGCTAATTAGCTAAAGTAATAATATCATATTCGGTCATCGAATGGTCTAAATGGGGGAACATACTATGAACGACCAGCACCGCACATGAACGGAATGGGCTGAACGCTTCTCTAACGGCCAGTACGTCTGCGACCACGAGGAGGTGAACTTGTTTGTGTATAAGAAG
>CABFOW010006017.1:11814-36263 GCA_902141385.1 Timema californicum
ATCCGTTCCATGCCTTGCCTTGACTTGCCGTTCCAAACCATGTCGGATGTTCATACTTGGTTAACTACGAGCCGTTCCATGCCTTGCCTTGACTTGCCGTTCCAAACCATGTCGGATGTTCATAATTGGTTAACTACGAGCCGTTCCATGCCTTGCCTTGACTTGCCGTTCCAAACCGTGTTGGATGTTCATAATTGGTCAACTACGAGCCGTTCCATTCCTTGCCTTGACTTGCCGTTCCAAACCGTGTCGAATGTTCATAATTGGTTAAAATACTATCCGTTCCATGCCTTGTCTTGACTTGCCGTTCCAAACCATGTCGGATGTTCATACTTGGTTAACTACGAGCCGTTCCATGCCTTGCCTTGACTTGCCGTTCCAAACCATGTCGGATGTTCATACTTGGTTAACTACGAGCCGTTCCATGCCTTGCCTTGACTTGCCGTTCCAAACCGTGTCGGATGTTCATAATTGGTTAACTACGAGCCATTCCATACCTTGCCTTGACATGCCGTTCCAAACCATGTCGTCTGTTCATAATTGGTTAACTACGAGCCGTTCCATGCCTTCCCTTGACATGTCGTTCCAAACCGTGTCGGATGTTCATAATTGGTTAACTACGGGCCGTTCCATGCCTTGCCTTGACATGCCGTTCCAAACCGTGTCGGATGTTCATAATTGGTTAACTACGAGCCGTTCCATGCCTTGCCTTGACAGGCCGTTCCAAACCGTGTCGGATGTTCATACTTGGTTAAATACGAGCCGTTCCATGCCTTGCCTTGACATGCCGTTCCAAACCGTGTCGGATGTTCATACTTGGTTAAATACGAGCCGTTCCATTCCTTGCCTTGACTTGCCGTTCCAAACCTTGTCGGATGTTCATAATTGGTTAAATACGAGCCGTTCCATTCCTTGCCTTGACTTGCCGTTCCAAACCGTGTCGGCTGTTCATAATTGGTTAACTACGAGCCGTTCCATTCCTTGCCGTTCCGTTCCTTGCCTTGCCGTACCAGATGCTAATAGTGGGTCTCCACCTTAAGGTAGATATCTCAAATATGCAGCACACGGATCTTTAAGGTGCGATTTTGATTTTGGGAAGGGAGAAAAGATCAAAGTTTTTGCAGTCTATTTTTTTCAAACAATTTTTTGTTAAATTAAATATTTCCCCAGTATAAACCTAGAGTTTAATTATCTTCACATGTTGATATCAACAGTTGTTGAATATCTGTCATGAGCATGGCGGTATCGGATAAGAAACTTTTTAAATGAAGAGGAAAAGTTGTAATTAAATTCCAGGACACCTTTGACAGATATTCAACACCGTGCGAGGAATATTAAACTATATGAATGTACTCTAGCCATATTTGATGTATTTTGGCAAAAAAAAAGGGTTTTGGTAAAAAAACTGAAAGAACCCTGCCCTTTTCTCGAATTATTTACAGCCCCACCTTAAATTAACCAACATACAATGAAACCCGATTCTTAATTTTATAAACGTTGTGGCAAATACATTTTCGAACCTGAAATTTCGGGAATCGGTTATTTTGGGGGGAAATCTAGTGAGGTGGGTGTATTCAATTTTTACTTTTAACTTACCAGATCCCCATGAACGAGGAAATTGGTGAGCAAACTATTTCCAATATTTGGTGGCATAAATAACTGCGTGAAAAGTTGTTTTTCGATTTGGGGGGGTGGGGGGTGGGGGCAAGAAACGGAGACATAACTGCTTACGGACACAAATTTTTCATCATCTTTGCTCGACTTAATCACAGGGATTTTAAACCTAACATACCCAAAATATACTGCAAAAAAAAAAGTTTCTAATTTCTGGGCCAAAAAAATATAAATGAAGTTTTAAAACGCTATTTTTTTTAGCATCACGTCTTACTACCCATTCGGATTATATGCTTATGTACTAATTACTCTAATGGATTTAGGGATTAGGAAGGTTATATTTATAGGAAGTGTGCCCGCATTTGAGTGTAGGGAGAGGAAAACCCTATTTTCGAAAAAACTCAGTACACCCGACCGAGATTCGGACCTTGATCTCCCCTTCAACAGCAGTCTAGTTTAATGCGAGAGTAACGCGTTAGACTATGCGGCCATTGAAGTGGGTGATTGTAGTTTTTACACGGTTAGTATGGAATGAAAGAAAATACCAGTTAAGGTCTGTAATTTTACAAATTTTAAAACAAATATTGTTTTTGTTTTTCACTCTATCTCCACGCAAATGCGGAGGACACTTCTTCAAAATACAACCTTATTGATCTCTAACACATTAACCTAATGAGTACATAAGCGTATAACTCAGATGGGTAGTAAGACGTGATGCTAAAAATAATAATAAATAAATGGTTTAAGCATGTAAATACAATTTTAAAATATTTTTACCAACATTGTAGTAACATGTGTTTTCAGTTTTAAAATAACTGGATTTTTATTCAAATCAGACCTTATCTAAGTATGTACAGTAGCCCCATGGCTTCTTTGGTGCTGACTGACAGCTCACAGCTGACTTCTGACAGTCAACATTTAGGTATATACCTAAATTTTGACTGTCAGTATTGACAGCTGCTAAACAAATGTTTTTGTAGATCATATGGTTCGGCGTAGGGATACATAATTTGGTCTGGTAACTTTTTCAAAGCTGTCAGTCAACACCAAAGAAGCCATGGGGCTACTGTATGTATGGGTAAACTTTGCATCAATGCTGATCTGACATATTGAAAACAGTGGCGTGTATAAGATTGTAAAGTAGGGATGGCTCAAAACTACAAAGGAAGTTATTGTTTATTTTAATAACATTGAATGGCATTCTAGAAGCAATTAAAATAGTGTTTACATGATACTGTTAAAAAAAAAGGGATGGGGGGTATCTTTTAGAAAATTTAAATCACGTTTGTAGCAAACATAATATTATTTATCATATTCTGTAAATTGAAAAATGGCACCTGGACATGGGGATCGAACCCGGGACCTTTAATATATAGAGGGAGTAATCCTCACTAAAGCATAAATAATAGCTTTGGCTATTTGATTCTTAAATATGTGACCCCTTGCAACTATAATAATTGTACAAATGGCAGCAAAAAGCCAAATACAGAGTCGAAGATGGTTCCGTTATCTGATAGCTCGTGGTCTTAATAGAATCACAACTTTGTAGCCACAAATTTCCGCACGTCCATCACAGACTCTGCCTTAAAATATGAGTGAAGAATGACCTTAGACACGGGACGATTCCTGGATAGCTCAGTGGTAAGAGCATTGCCGGACTAAGCCAAAGGTACCGAGTTCGATTCCCGTATCCGAGTGTAATTTTCAATTTTCAGAATATGATTTCTGTATGGCGTAATGCTCATTAAAAGCATAAATAATATATTTGGTTATTTAATTCATAATATTATTTAGTATATTTACCTATTTAGTTATGTACCAGAATATTGACTTTTATTTTTTATGTGTATCGTTCACAATATTTACATTTTTACGAGTTGTAGTGACCAGACCAATTCTCTTAGGAAGGGTTTTATTTGAAAGCTATAAAAGTTAATAGATCAAGACCTGTTCATACGTCAAGTCATGTTATATGAAGCTGTCACTTTCGATAGATATTATCAATACCTTTAAAATAAAATTAAACATATAGTAAAATACTATCAATATTGACCGCAAAATATGTGTTTGTATTTACTTAAAATTCTTTCTGTGAGAATATGAGTGTATATCCCAATTTTCTTACAAATGCACATATCATCTGACTGACATATAGAAAAAGCTACTAATATAATGTCTATATATAATGGTTTAAAATATATTTTACTATGCACATATATTAATATAAATAACTTACATATATTTACTATTTTACATATTTAATATAAGTATAATATATATTTAATATTGAATTCTTATTACTAAATAATTATATTAATTTATTACAATATTAAATATATAATTACTTATATTTCAAATTAAATTCTTATTATTAAATAATTTTACCCGTTGTTATAATGATAGATATATAGCTATATTTAATTTAAAATATTAAATAGATTTATATTAAACCTGATTTTATAAGTTTAAAAATTAAAATGAGTGTTCATGTATTATTTTAAAATTTATTTGACGTTATTTCACGTATTCATACGTCAAGCTATGTGATCTAAAGCTGTCACTTTTGATAGATATTATCAATTACTATAAAATAGCACTACTATAATAATATATTAAAATGTTATCAATGTTGGCTTCCAAAAATTTTCTAAGAGTCTTTTCCTATAAAAATTATACTGTTTCGATGATTTGACTTACCGAGTAACGTATATATATCTGGAGACAAACGGTTTCTGTCGTAGTCGGACTGTTCAAAGGACCGCTTTAGTCGCGTGTCGGAGATTATCGGTTAAAAGGAGTCACCCGTGGGACACAACGAGTCTTACTGAGTAGATACACCAGAAATCTGTCTCTGTTTCGGACCAAGGAGGAACAACTTGTGGGAAGGGGGGGGGAGGGAGAGACAAACATTATCTCTTTCTCCCTTTCTCTCACCAGTTGATCTGCGCGCCGCCCCGAGTCACGTGACACAGGCACGGATCATGCGCAAAAAGCACGCACTCGCTGAGATGGAGCGTCAACACTCTTTTGTTTGTTGTTGGTGTCGACGCGTGTAAACATTACAATAATAATAATAATAATAATCTTTGTGACTTTTTTTCAATGGTTATTTTATTTATTTATTTTCCTCCTACTACGTTTTATTATCCGTTTTGTCTATCTGGAATAAAACACATTTTTTTGGGAATGTATTGTACTATACAAATTTGTGTGGAGAAAAAGTGTAAAAAAAACTATTTAGGAAAAAATTAATAGCATAAGTTCACCCGTCTGGGATTTGAACCTTGACTTCTCCTCGTCACAGGAAAACCCAAGACTAGATGAGCTTGACGTTTAATCCGTTTAGCCCACCAATATGGGGGTCTTGTGATTGTCGGAAAGCTCTAATATATGTAGAATAAAAATTATTCTTATTAATTTCATTGATAATTTTATTATTAATAATAATAACAACACTATTTACTTGTACTGTTGACCAGTAGGACAAAGGTTTATCTAATTTTGTCTGATTTGTCGGTAAGAGGGTTGTCTGGGTTCAAACCCCAGTCGGCTGTATGGAAGGGGGTTCAACCCCACCCCCACCAATCGTATGTCCCCCCACCCTAAATTACATTTTTTGAGAACACCACTGCTAATTACACACCTCTTTTACACAGCTATAAATAATCTAGTTTTACCCACCCGCTTATAACTTTTTCACTACCCGCTTCGGTGGCCGCATGGTCTAAGGTTCAATTCCCGCAATAGACCATACTGCTAATGACGGGGATATCGGGGTTTGATCCCAGTTGGGTGCACTGATTATGGTTTTTACTAAATAGTTTTCCACTCTCTCTCCACGAAAATACTGGTGCACTTCCTCTAAATCAAACCTTCCTAATCCCTAACACATGTGTGATTAGTGTATAGGCGTATAAACCGAACGGATGCGGTGGTAACAAAAATCTTTGTAATCGTCACATGACATCTTGAAATAGTTACTCTTGGGAAATTTCTCCAGTTCATGTCAGTAGAACATTGTAACAGATCTCATATCTCTTTCCAAGAAAAAAAAAGATTACTCGTATTCTAGTGAAAGACAAAAAGGTTCACAAACTGACCACAAGAGTGCTGCGGAAATTTTTAAAAATGTTCTATAAATATACTTATTACTCCTAGATTGTTCATACTCAGCCTTTACTAGGAATGTGGGGGGGGAAAAAAGTATCGATTCTTAACTTTTATCGATGTATTTATTTCTATGCCAATAGTTTTATTTTACTCGATACTTTTGTTTTGATACGTTTACTCATTTGAGTTCTAACACTCAGATAACGTTTTGATTTCGAAATAAGCAATCATATATTTATAGTTTATGATATATTACTTTTGTCAGTGAACTTAGGCCGCCAATACGCCCAGTCCTCTGACTCCTTTAAACCCCAGAACGTTCTTCTTTCCTTCAAGTCATCCGATATTTGAATCCTCCTCATTCAGCTCTTTGCTCCAAATGTAGCAATCCATCAGTTTCTCCCCAAGCAACTTTCTGGTCACCAGTAAACTTTCCTTGTTGAAAGCTTCCTTGGCTATGTAGATCCACGACCTAGTTTCCTTGGATGCAATAGGCTTCCTGTATCAGCAGACTTCCCAAGTACCTACTTGAACTGTTCCAGGCTTGCCAACTCGCGGTTTCCAATTTTGATTTTCGGTGGCTCTTCATTTTTAGACATCTCATGAGTTATATAACTGTAAGAGTTTCAAGCTTATTACCCTGATAGTTTGATAAGAAGTTCCTGCTGCTTCGTTCTGAAATGACATAATTTAACTATACCCTAATAAATTTATAATATTGTGATTATTTCATTATTATTGATTTTAGTGATTTATTATACGGAATTAAAAGAAATATATTATAGTCCAAAGTCTTATTTATGGTTTATAAGTATGTACTGTAAGCACAATATAATAATATAAAATAATAAATGGGGAGGGTGCACCACGCAGACCTTCATAATCCTACATCTTTGATATGATCATTTATTTCGTATCTCAAATTGTTGCACAGATATGATCTAAATTGAAAACATTCATTAATGTTAAATACCCTCAAAGCCATGTTCGTGAGAAAATGAGATACGCCATCTTGTTTAAAATGTTAAACAGTGCCTAAATACGAGTTGTAATCAAAATCGTTAGAGACAATTACCAGAAAAAAAAACCTTTTTCTTTCTCTTTTCACACATAAGTAAACCACCCTTAATTTTAAGGTTAAATAAATAGTTCCTAAAACCACCTCTGGAAAACCTTATAAAACCCGTAACTACCAAGTTTTAGCTCGATGGGTACAATAGTTTCGATTCTAATTTCAACAACAACAAAAACGCCTTTTCGGGTTCAAGGCGTCGTGAAACGTCGATATTTATCAAAATTTCGAATCAGATTATTTTAAACAATCACAATACTTTCTATCTCAAAGGTTCGTAAGAAAGTAAAATACTCGACATTGATGTAATTAAAACAATTTTTTTTTTTAATTCAACTTACATTTCCTGCTTACTCTTTTGATACTTTTCTTCCGATACCATATCCATGTGCATTTCTCTTTGTAACGGACGTGACCATCAATTTTCTCTTTGGTTGTGTCGTAATTAAAACTCACTGCATGTGCGCAAACTTTTACTACTAAACCTCGCTGGTTTTTGTGACGTCATTAAAGTCAAAATTGATGCCTGTTGTAATTCATAATATTAGCTATGTTGGCTTTAAATCTTATACGATAGAATTAGAATCAGAAAATATCAATAAACTCATCTATTGAAGCAGTATTTCATTTATTTTGGACCAAAATATTTCATGTTTTAAAAATTAACTGCAAAAATATTGGTCTTAGCTCACATCTCCATCCATCATTTTAATATTTTATGTTAGTTATTGGAACAATTGTAGTTTAAAAAATCCGTTATAAGTAAATTACTTTTGGCTTTAGAGCTAGAATTCAAATCACGATTTGACCAAAAGCTATGTCCCTATGGCCATCTAAATATCAAGTTTGAACAAAATCTGTCAAAACAGATACAGACATACGAGATATTAAAACCAATTTATTTATTTTATATAGGGGAAACATAAAACATCAAAATCCATCATAGGTTGAAAATGTTCATGATTAAAATACTTTATCTATAGGTCTATGAGAAAGTAGGAAACCGCATAAAAAATTCCTATCGCGTCATTCATGTGTATGTATGCATGCCCTACTTTTTTTTTACTATTTTTTTTTTGTATTAGATATTGGATCAAAACAGATCCTTTGGGAGGTAAGTGAAAGCAATAAAGCTAATGAATACACGTAATGCTCCTTGCTTATGACGCACTTGACAACCTTTATCGTTACTTCAGAACTATAGTACATTACTGTAATTAATTCAGGGTAGTAGACTAATGGTGCGAGGGAGGAGTAGTAATTATTGGGATTGAACAGCAAACATGGTATACGTGGATTATTTTTTAAAAAATTTTAGTTGGCCCTTAACATCGGAATAAGTTAATCAGGTCAAACTTTCGTTTGTTTTTTGTGCCCACATTTGCGTCACATTCATGCACAAATCAGGGTTCCATAAAACTCCATAATGTGAGCCTGTAAGCGAGATATGCCGATAGAGTGACCGCCGCCGTTAGCGAAGATGATTCCAACATTTACTGGTAGAAGGTGTCATATAGTCAGCATAACCAGCCTTTCAACCGTTAATATCAGTTTTCTAAACCAGGATTGCTACTTCTTTATTCAAGTACCTCCTCATTTGTCCTCAGTAGATCGAGTTTTACCCCGTTCCAAGCCCACTGCTTCACAGAAAATTTTCGGAAAAGTAGGGTGTTGAACCCGGGACCTTTAGCCAGGACCACTAGACCACATAGGTGGTAATCATGGTGATGTAAACAAAGAATGAATGTACTACGCAAACACCAGTAAAGATGTAAACTCTCTAGGCAAATCGGGTGTTCGTTGGAAGCTACTTTTGGTTGCCGACAGCCTGCACATCCAACCGTTAAAACGAGCTTTTTTTTTTTCAAAATCGGTTCAGCCGTTTTGTTGTGATTTCAATTACCAAAAAATGGCCTCATACAATTATGAATAAGGTTTCATTATAATTACCTTACTCTAGGTTAGGGGTTCTTAATCTGGGCTTCAGGGGGTCTGTGAACCGAAGACAAAAACTTAAAAAATTGTAGATCAAAGCTTGAATTAAATTACAAAATTTCCTGTTCATTCAACAGGCAGGGTATTCATCACTCGGTGTCATCAAAACAAATATATATATTCATAAATGAGGGCTTTAATGACAATGCAATTACCTGAAGATGTGGAACTGCCAATAAAATTTCAAAAGTTTTAAACGGACTCAAAAAATATTTAATACGAAAGTGTCGAGCAGATTTGACCCAATATTGACATTTTTTTGTTGGTAAAAATTTACAAATGAGGAATTTAACAGCTATGCGATGACTTGAAGAGTAGTCTTCAACATATATTAGTGTCAAAGATTATATGCGCGCTGCACTGTTGAAGACTACTCCACAATTTCAACAAAAAACAAAGTGAGAGACATAATTGGTTGTAAAGATTGTTTTTATATTATGCCCATGGGAATGAATTAAAATTTACACTGAAAAAACAGAAAACTATCAAATTGCGCTATAATTACGCAAACCCTTTTTCGGCTTCCAATAAAAAATATTGTAATTCAATTTTTTTTTAATATTAATTTTTGCTTTAAAAAAATAAAAACAACTTACGGTTTGAAATTAATTAAATTTTATTAGCGGTTGCACATCTTCAAGTCATCGCATAGCTGTTAAATTCCTCATTTGTAAATTTTTACCAACAAAAAAAAGGTCAATATTGTGTTAAATCTGCTCGACACTTTCGTATTAAATATTTTTTGAGTTCCGTTTAAAACTTTTGAAATTTTATTGGCGGTTCCACATATTAAGGTCATTGCATTGTCATTAAAGCCCTCATTTATGAATTTTGACCAGTACAAAAGGTCGCTATTGGGTTTACAAGGGTCGATACTTTTGTGTTAAAAGAGATAGATAGCAAGCAAAATTTACTGAGTGTGTATTTACGTCCATTTTTATGGGAAGGGGGTCTATGGAATTTATCAGATTCTTATTGGGGTCCGCGACCCAAAAAACATTATGAAACACTGCTTATGGCGTTAAACTTTTGTTTTTTAATAATTGTAAGTAAACATTAAAATATAAATTTTTTTCAAATACACAAATGTGGTGTGCACTTTTAAACGTTTCAGTTTGAATATGTTCGACATTTGTTTTAAAAGTATTTTAATCGCATTTTTTTACTATTATATCGGGATATCGTATATTATATTAATAACGATAGTGAATTAGGGATGAGGAAGGTAGAATTTAGAGGAAATACACTCACATTTGCGTGTCGGGAGGGTGATAAACAATCAAAACGAGATTCCAATCATGATTTTCATTTGGTGAAATTTTTTAAGAGTTATAAATATATTATAAGTAATTATTTATCATGTAAAAAACTTTTCAAATATCCATTTAGAGCCAAAAGTTGTTTTTTTTATTTCAAATTTTCAAAATATCAGTCATCTAATTTTTCCAATAACCATAACCATACAGTGTTATTTGCCATGTCAAGCATTGACCAAATATCCAATATAAACAAAATTGCTAAAACAATTTTTGATCAATTTCAAATTTTCGAAAATCATTCATAACTAAATTGCCCTTCAATGAATTTCCTGCTATCTATCATGTTAAACATACCCTGGATATCAATTTTCCAACAAAACAGTTTTTTGAAAATTTTGAAGTTTCAAAAATTTAGGAAACTATTCAAAATTTGAGGGCTAACGTCAAAAAAAATATTTTTTAATCCTGAAGTATGACCAGATAATATATAGGTATCAAGTTTGAACAAAATCCACCCAACCACTCCGGCAGCGGCCTCAGGGACAAACAGAGATAATTTCAAGCCCCCCTTTTTGAGTTCGGGGACACATAATATTTAAAGATTCATAATTATCTAGAGGTCAGAAATTTTCCAGATCACAACCTATCTATTAATAATTTTTAAATAAATGAATAACTGCTTCTTATATCCACATTAATATTTCATATTTGGCAATATTTTCTTTAATAGTACATGTTGTATAATATTAACGTTTGATAAAAGATTTATATAAGATCTTTGATGGGTCGTCTAAGTTATATCAAATTTATTTTATAAAATAAATATGTCAGTGTAAAATCGCCCTTAGTTCGCAAGATTAACTATCATATAGATAGGGAGTGGATTCTTAAGCGCTAAACACGTTTAAAATATACAAAATATGTGATCTAGGCACCCAAATGGGCACTTAAGGGGAAAACAAGCACACATTAAGCAATGTAAAATTAATTTTACTACAAGCTAATGCCTACAGATTTTTTTTTTAGCATTGCAAGGGGTATATATTACGTTATTGTGCTAAGGCTGTGGAAAGTTTAATTTATAGGAAGTGTAGCTGCATTTGTATGTAAGAAGGGTGGGAAAACATTTAGGGAAATACACCTTACCGGGATTAAAACCCCAATCTCCCAGTCATCGGGGCAGTCTATCTATTGTAAGAGTTACGCCTAAGACCGTGCGACCATCGAAGTGGGTTTACAGTCAGTTATTCACGTTGGCGTTAATTAAAATTGAATCTATTGTCAGATATAATGTTTTTATAAGTTGAAAAACTTGGTTCTACTTCACATGATGTCAAAGGGGGGGGGGAAAAGAGAGAGGAGAAAGCCTAAATACGAATGGAATAGGCATTTATAGGCACTAGAAGATAAATATAGGCTATTGTATTTGAAATAACATGAAATGCATATAAAACTCATCTATGTTCTACGATCAAGGAAAACGAAAGGCAAATAGGCAAAATCCGCTCGCTACATAATAAATAGCAAACCATATTTTGAACATTTATTTACGTTACCAAGGTTGTAATTTTATCTAAAAATGAGGAGATATAACTGAATAACACTTAAGAAGCAAAATAAATATAACTATACATGATAAGAAACAAGGGTTGACCAAACATGTGGATAATCTTATCATTTAGCTGGTACAGTCAAGTTTAAGAAACAAAAATCAAAATGAATATTTTTGTCTGCCCAAAATTTGTTCTAAAATAAAGTACAAAATACTTCCTATAAAAACTGTTGAATGGGCGTCTTACTACTTAAAAAAACCACGAATAAAAAGAATTTTTTTAAATTGGTTCGTATTAATACATTTTGGTGGATAACAGTGATTTGATACATTTGGGCCAAGGACTAGGAAAGGGGTTTGAGAATATTAAGGTGGAAGTGCAGGAAGCCAGAGAAAAGGTAGGTGGTTTTTTTGTTGTTGTTTTTTTTCAAATTTTATAGGACAATTTTTTCGCCAAAACGAGTTAAATATCGCTCTGGTAGAAACATATAGTTTAATTTTCTTCGCGTGGTGATATCAACAGTTGTTGAATATCTGTCAGGGGTGTCCTGGAATTTATTGACAACTTTTTCTCTTAATTTAAAAAGTTTCTCATCTAATGCCGCCATGCTCATGACAGATATTCAACAACCTGTTGATATCAACACGTGAAGAAAATTAAACTCTTTGTTTCTACTAGAGAAATATTTTATTTATTTTGACCAAAAAAGTTTTGATATAAAAACTGTAAAAGAACTGGCCTTTTCTCGCGTCCCCTTTTATCCCACCTTGAGCGAATTAACCCTTCAAATGCGAACCTGTTATATTTTATTCCTTTTTGTAGGCTCGCACCGATCGTCACACAAAAATAAAAACATGGATATAGGGACAATCGAATAGCTTTCTGCAACGGCGGGGAAGGAATATACTATGAATTATTAATTTATTAATCATGAACCACGGTGTACCCCTCCCCACCTCTAAGCCCTCTTTCCCCTTGCAAAAAAAAAATGGTAAAGGACCTGATGATATTATTATTATTACTTTTACGTTTATGTCTTCAAGTCAGATTTTTTGCTATACAACTGAAAGTAAAATATTGGTATAATACTTCTACTGTAAAAAGCCTAAATGGTTGAGTAACTCGCCTTGTCCTCCATACTTTCACACCACACACACACACACACACACACACATACAATGTACCGAGCTAATTCTTCTTTAGAAATATATATTTATGGCATAGCCAAGCTTTACTTTGCTTCGAAAATCGCTAGCAATAAACTATTATATTCGATATGTATTGTACTATTAAGCTTCTTTTTCGGTCATCTTAATTATTTCCTCTACACACCATATTACCTAAAACCATCGGATGAAAACGTAGGAGTTCAATGTATTGTACAATATTTGAATTTCGCGCGTGCTAAAATATTAAGATACTAGCGCCTCTTGGCTTCAATGTCTGATAATTGGAACTAGAATTTTTGCATACTATTAGAAAAAAACAGTGATCTCTATATTATACTGGATGAACATAAACATACGCACTGCCAAAGTCCAAAGCGTGACGCTCGAGTTTATCGTCTGCTACATTATAGGGGGGAATATTTAACGGTTTCTTTCAATGTTCTTATGCGAAAACATGTATTTGATGGATAAAGGTGTTATTATTTGAAAATAGTGTATTATTATACCACACTTGCCTGAATAATCATTTACATTAAAGGATATACAATTCAGTTTTACAGTTAATACTGTACAAATACGGATACAATCTTCAATATATTTAAATATGTAGTTATCATCCATGTTATATTTAAAGTGCGCTATTAGTTTCTATATTCGTTTCAAAAATCATATTCTATTGAAAGACGATAAATATAATGAATAAGGTATCTTAAAACTTGATTACATTTGTTTGAATGACAAACTTTGTGTAGTTGCCATACGTTCAAACGATCACTTAGGTTATAGGCTTGCAGAAAGTATTATATTACAATATATTTTTTTAAGTTGGCTTTAATGTGCTTTCAAAAACCATATTATGTTGAGATTTCGAACTATAATGAAACAAGTTAGCTAAAAACTATATTACATTTGTTTGAATTAAGTACTTTGTGTAGAAGGCTAAGTTATAAGCTTGTAGGAAGTACGGTATCTACTAAACCCTGATTTTAGTAAGAATCCCAATCTGTAAGGCTTTATTTCATACTAGAATACTATCATATATTAATGTTTTGGTAGGATAAACGGCCATTTAGAATGGAAACAGCAATTCCCTTATGAAAGGTTTTCATCCAATCTAAACACTATTATGGTGTGGAATTCTGGTATTATATAAAGCCTTCCAAACGAGCTTCTTTCAAAAATCATCGTATATATTAGCCTACATCAACTTATTTAAAGAAAAAATCACCAGTTTCGAACTTTGTTATGCTCTTAAAACCTCTTACAAGCACATTTATTTGATTTAACTAATCACACATTGATGTATCTCATATATTCGATCAAATTAATGAACGATGTCAAAATACTACTTTGCCTTGTTTGGGGATGAGTGAGAAAGAGATACCTGGAAGTGTCTTTCTCTTTTACACAATGGTATGCACACGACAGCTCAAAAATTTCAACCACCTATTTTCATCCAGTTATATTATAGAGATCAATTTAAAAACAAACCACCATCTCACAGATAATAAACCATTAAAGCCCGTATCACACGACACTAGCTAGTACTTGAAATCCAGTGTGCTAGCTGTCACTAGCTAGCACGTCATCATCTAGCGTCGTGTGAATCAGAAAAAGTATACTGGTTCTGCCACTTGGTACTGGCTACCATACTAGTTGTGAGGATAGAACATGCGCTATTTTCGTACTAGTTCCGACACTAGTTTGTGTAATTCGACCAATCAATGCCCGCTCAGACTATGTGTAGAGTAAATAATAGAAATGGCGCCGACATGGTCTTCGGATGTGATTTTGTTGTTGGCGGAAAATTATTCTAAACATCCTTGTTTATATAATACCAAATTGCCACAATATGACAATATATTTAATATATATAAATTCTATTTAAAACATGTCATCTAAAAATGACAAACTGTGTTCCAGACCCAATTTTAATCTAAATAAACTTGATAGCATGCCAACCTTGGATTTTTTTTTCTAGAATATAAAGTGTGTGTAGGCTTAAAAAAGAACATTTGTGAATCAAGGATACTGTACTTGGACACCCATGGGCTTAGGGGCTTCTGACCACATCGTAAATAAATGAATACAAATTTAGGGAGATACTAAACGTTTGTGTCACCCCGAATGTATACTACCTAACCTCCGAATGTATCATATTTAGCATCCTACGACCATTATTTCGTCTTTCCCAACAAGTCCCGTGTCCATATTCTTTTTCTTAGGCTCCCTCTCATATTTTTCAATATCTTTATTAGCAATTAATGCAGCTGTTGCACCCGAAATTAATCTCTGAAGTTCCATAAATATTTGCACTAGAACCTAGTACCAAACTAGCAGCGTGTGAATACTCTAGTCCTGTTTCTATTATACTAGCTAGTATACAGATATCTAGTCACTAGCTAGCACACTTGATTTCTAGTACGAGCTAGTGTCATGTGATACGGGCTTAAGCTAGGTACTAAAAACAATGTGATCAATTGGCAGGTTTTAGTTTCCCTGACAATAAATTAATAACAAAGTAGAAAAGTATCAATGTTGGTAGCAAATAACAGTTTGTTTCATTAAAGGTACCCCGAATATTCATTCATAACTATAGCTTCACCTATTTAAATATATTTATACTTGAATTGGAATATATTAAATTAAGTTGGTTACAAAAGAAACAAGCAAATAAAAACATTCTTAATATGAATAAACCTTAGCACTGAGTTTACGACTGGGGTCAATGTCCTTTATTATTGATAATGATCCGAAAAACAATGTTTTGCTTAGAATATTAATAGTTTGAAATATACTTTATAATAATTTTATTGTGTTTTTAAAATAGTCTCTAATATTATTATTGGAATCTGTATCAATCTATCTGGTATTAAATTCACACTTTACTGATAATAATTATGCCAATTGACATAATACGTCTAGCGCTGTCAACATAATTCTCCAACATCGTTGAACTATTTTTTAAATTCTGCTTGTCATTCTGATTTTGTCTAAAGATGGCTATTAATGTAAAAGATTCAATTTTTGATTTGGCATACAGAGGAGATTTTGAGAATTTGAAAATTAAACTATTTGAAGATACCAAACTGATAACGCTTAGCGATGATGTAAGCATTGGGTAATCAATAATATAATAATTATTTATAAGCCTTTACTTAGCTTATATTCTGTTTATATTTGTGTTTATTTTAAGCTGTTTTTGAATTAAAGTTAAGCTTTATAACATAACTATTACGTTTCTCTAACAAATATTTCTATATTTCACAAGTAATTTGTTTTGTTTGTACGGGAACAGTGCTCAGTGAGGGCGGGATTCCTTTTTTTTTATCTATGTCCTATAATGATAGGCCTAAATTTAATATTTATAACCATCTAAACACACAACAAATTCAAATTTCCAATGATAACAAAATTAATATTGTAAAATAATTATATATTATTATTTTCTATGAAAACCCACCTAATTCACAGAAGGACGTTGGTATGTGGAGTGTAAATATTAAAACGAATGTCACATGACACAAAATGCATTGAGATAGCTTCCAGTTTTTATTGAAATGTGTGGGACAGCTTACCTCAGATAGTGTCATTAAAATGTGTACCAAGTGTGTTTAGTCAGAATTATAGCCTACTTATTAATTTACAAAAAATAGGCTTGTTCCAAACACACACTTGTATGCACAAAAGTGACATATTTCTTTTTTTTAACTATGTCTACTATAGAAGATTGGAGAGGTCACCTTTGTATATTGAATTCTTCCCACATTTTTCCTCTTTCAATAGGGCGTGGGGTTTCTTCATTAAATTTACACTTATTTTTCTCTTTTATTCTTATCAATTTCCATTATTAGAAAATTATGTTCTTAAATAATTATCCTAAAGAGATTGCTTACACCAAATTCCAATTAGTCTTTTTCATTAGTTTTGTGTGATAATGGTGTTGAAACGTTTTGTGGGAGTTATTTTATGGTTTTGTAACTTTCTCTATTTAAAGTATGGGACAAGCGATTTTTCAGAAACACCTTGAGAACTCTCATAAACCTTTTGCCCCCCTACAGAATGCGAGACTTCTGATCCATTGGGCAGCTTTGGGTGGTCACGAAGAAATTGTGGGTTATCTTTTGGAGAAAGGATCCCCAGTTGACCCAGGAGATGACGTAAGTATTAAAAAACAAAATTGTATTAAAACTTTAGTTGAAAGTGACACCTAAATTGGTTTTGAAAGCTCTAGGTAAGTGAGTGGACATTTAAGGAACCGTCAGCTTTCTACTGTGTCAGATATATTTAAAACATCAATCTCCCCCTTTTTAAATGGTCCCCATAAGGGTCGATGTCATTAAGGGGTTAGTCAATTGTGTGGAAGACCACTCCTACGCATTGATTCCATCCAGCCTATAACTCAGAAATATTAGATTCCTCCAGAAATGACTCTTAAGGCTTAGTTACCAAATGACATAAGCTCTCTCTTCTTCATCTTAAGTCAACAACCGAAAGGTCGGTTTGATTTCTCTCCATCCGATGATGGGCACCATGATTGACATGTGACTGGTGGCTTTACTTCCCCTCCGAAGGAAGTTGTGCTACGGATGTTCATCGCCCAAGAAACCACCATCAACCTCTGTTGGGTTTGAACCCGAGGACATCGAGCCCTAAGGGGAGCACTTTACCCCAAGACCACCGAGGATGACAAGCTCTCTATTAACAAACTAATTCAGCCCAATCTTAAATTTGTATTTTTCTATCAAAACTAAACTTATGGCCGGATTATCCTAGGAAGTACCTTTTAAAACCTAAATAAAATAATCGCAGAGTAGTCAACATTGATATAAGCTTTGACTAGTATTGAGAATATGCACGTCAAAATTGATAGGCTACATTTCCCAAAAATGTCAGTTGTATACTACATGGTTTGACGTATAAATAAATATAGGGTGTACATTAAGTTAGGATGACCTGGTGGTCTAGGGATAAGGTGTCTGACTTCTGTGCTTGGGTCTGGGGTTCAATCCTTGGTCCCGGCACAGATTTATCTGATTGCCAAACCATTCCTTCACCTCTGACAAGACATCTTGTGAATGTGAGGAATGCCAGGCCTCCACAGTGGTTCGGATCCCACGTTAAACTGTAGGTCCTCCATTTCATCTCACAATCACCGTACCATTACACATTAGCGTAAGTTCATATAACCCGAATGATAGTAAGACACAGTGCTAATAATAATAATACACTAAGTTAGACTTAATAATTTGTTACTTGCATATATGGTTGTATAGTCTAACACTTAACTCGTGCTAGGTGGGATTGCCAGTGACAGGGAGATCGGGGTTTGAATCCCAATCTAGTGTACTTAAGGTGGTTTTTCCTAAATGTGCATCAACTATACACGTTTAATATTTGCTTAGTGCTCCATTGAAACATGAAAATTCAATCGGTCCTGCGGCTTGTACTCAATCTGGCGCCTTTAAAAGATTGTGTCGCCTCCGTTCAACGCGAGGTTGTTATTTTTAGATTGCGATGACGCCACTGATCCTGGCCTCGTCTGCGGGTAAAGAGGATGTTGTTCATACACTAGTCGCTCAGGGAGCACAAGTAAACGCAAGAAACCAAGAGGGGCATTCGTCGCTCCAGTACGCCGCATCGAAAGGACGGAATGAGGTACGGTAATTTTATTATTTTGGCTTTAAAATCAAATTTAAGTGAAAAATAACTCTCCTTGGCTTGCTCGATCAAATTTTAGGATTTCCATAGCTTTCTAGCCTCCGTATTGGTTATTTTAGGTGTTGTGGAGGGGGAAGAGGACTAGGCCGTGGTTGGAGGGGGAAACGGGGTGGGAGGAAAGGAGATATTGGAGTGGCTCATGTTCCAAACAGAGCTGGCGAGGGGCTGAAAGCTGTTCATGATGATTATGTTTATGATTCTGAGATAAATTAATCATTCAAAACGAAGAACGTAAAGCGAATGTGTTAAAACGATGTATGGACAAATTAAACTAAAGACAAAAGACAGAATGTTTAAGTTCTATGTGTAGGTTGAAAAGGTAAGTTCGGGAATCGTAACCCTCGCATTTAAATCATGAATCTATTAACAATATGAAATTGCGCTTACCTGGAAGCGAATGATCAGAACTACCTTTCAATCGTGTTCTAGATCGTGCAACTCCTGCTAGCGAACGACGCAGACGTCAACATCGTGGACAAACGCGGGGCAACACCCCTTCACCGCGCTGCCTCCAAGGGTAACACTGAAGTCGTAAAAACTCTCTTGGACTCGAGCGATATAAAGGTGGACCCCAGTGATGCTTATGGCAACACACCCCTGTGAGTCTATAAATCTACTGCAATGCGAGTTTTGGTATTTAAAAAAAAGTTATTTTAGCTGTGCTTATAATCATAATAGTCGCTTTTGGTTTGATGCATCTTCTGTCCAATTTTATTACAAAGAGTCATTCAGAATACACAAACATACATGTCATACATACATACATACATACATATATCTAATAACGTCACTCCTCTAAGGAGTAGGAAAGAAATTGTGCATATAGCTAAAATAAAATCCATACTTTAAACATCCTCACACACAAACATATTTTATTTGTGGCCAACATTGATAACATTTTACTATATTAGTAATAACCTGAACAGGTAGTAAGACGTGGTATTTTGTAGTTATTGATGATATCCATCAAAAGTAATGGCTGCAGACCACATGACTTGAATATTATAAGTATATTAAATAAGATATAGGCCTAATAACTTTTTTTTATCTGTCAGATAAGGTCCTTCCTTTGAAAATCGGACTGTATTAGCTTTTCTAGGTTGAACTTAAGAAAATTAGAGTAAGAGTAGCTTTTCATGAAAATTGGATTGTACCAAAAGATTTGAGTTACTTAACCTAATATTCCTGGAGGATTTGACGGTTTCTTAATCCAACCATTAAACCCTGGTTTTATATAGAGTCGATTTTGTTTATTTTCACCTCGGACTATATCGGTTCTTTAGAGAGAAAAAAACCTCACTGGTGATGCCTTAATCTTGATTGCCGCATCATGTTTGTTTATCAGGCACTTGGCCTGTGAGGAAAACAGAACGGAAGAAGCCAAGATGCTGGTGTTGAGAGGCGCTCACTTGGACGTCAAAAACAAGGAGAAAAAAACACCTCTAGACCTTGCTCCTCCGGCGCTCGTGAGGCAGCTGGTGGCGCTCAAGGAGCATTGAAACAACTGGGTCGGCATCGTATTTGATCGATATAAGACTGACATTTCATTCTCATAATTGAATACTATCTAGAGGATTGTTTCCCAAACTTTTGGCGTCAGCGTTACTTACCCCTTTCAGAGCTATGATCCAACCGTCAACAGACCCCTTCCAGGTCTCTATTACAAAGTGACACAAATATCTGTCATCTTGTAAAGTATAAAATATTTCACATTTTAATAAAGCTCAAATGGTAGGAGAGAAAGGCCTACAAGAGTTCACAACATAAAGTCAAAATCTGCCTTATTTGTTTTATCCCCNCTGCCTTATTTGTTTTATCCCCCCCCCCCTCCCCCACCCCTTATACCAGGGCTAAGGAGTACATACACCAAGCTTTTTTGATTATTATATCTTTTCACTGTCCTGCTCAGATTCCTTCATAAATGGCCAGTGTACAGTACTGAACAATAACAAATTTACTGATGTACAACCTAAAAGGATGGTAAGACGCGGTGTTTAAAAAAATCATTAAAATGCTCCGATACAAAAGACTTCATGGGAAGTTTCTTTAGCATTGTCAATTTACATTTGAATAAATTTGTCAATAAAAAATACATTGGTCTTAAAGAATAAAAAAAAGTATTAAATTAAAATTATATACAGTAGACTCGCAACTAACCAGGATAATTCGGACCGAACCCACCTCGGATACGAAAAAATTCGGATAATATTGAGCGTGTAGGATTTATAGGATATGATAGGATTTATTGGTTATAAATCACTAGAACATATTGCATTTGTGTATATGGTTTCTGTTTATAAGTTTCATATTATCAATTTATTAAAACGCATTACATTTACTGTATTATAGAGTTAAGTTTAATTTTAAAAAAGATTTAACAAACATTTTAATTTACTGTATTTGAAAAAATTACTTTATTCAAATTTTTTTTACTAAAACCCATCACATTGCGACTGATCAAAACTATTAGAAAAGACACTTGACTTTTGACAATTCATTACCGATAACATTCATTTTTACACAAGTCAATTTAGCCTAAGGATCTTACTTCTTATAAGAGGTGTGTGAAGCTTCAAAACTTCGACTTGGCTTCAAAACAAATGTCAGCTTCAACTTCACTTCAAAAGAAAATCAGGCTTCAACTATTACGAAGTTTCCCCAATACAAATATTGAGAGCTAAAATAATGTATTGTCAATTAATTCCATTTTGAGCTGTTGTATGAATTACAAAATAATATTTAAATGGAAAAAACATGAAGTAATTGACTTCCCTCTGTACCTTCTTCCAAATATAATAAAATTTCCTCATAAAGAGAAAAGAGGTTTTCCATAAGCGAGATATATTATATATTCACATAATATTCACATCCATTGTCCATTTCTTGTGTTTGTACGTTGTTATTCCTTCTACATGTTCCATCCAAGTTCTTTTTTGCGTGTTTCACACTCCATAGTCCCTCCTGATGAGTTCCGAGTAGAATGAAACCTAGGTTGGGGGATTGGGCGGTAATGATTGATTTTTTTTCCAGGGACAGCCATTATCACTTTGTCCAGTGGCAGCAATGTAAAGTGTGAAACATGTATTTTAATTGTAAAACACATATTGTGTTTGTTCTCTTTTATGTGTTTCTATCAATTAACTTGCGGTCTAGGTGTAAGGTGTTGGACTTCTGTGTTCGGGGTCCGGGGTTCAATCCTCGGTCCCGGCACAGATTTATCTGATTACCAAACCCTGCCTTCACCTCTGACAAGACATGTATTAATCACAACTTGTGAATGTGGGGAATGCCAGGCCTCCACCGTGGTTCGGATTCCACGTTAAACTGTAGGTCCTCCATTTCAATCATAAAATAACTGAAGAAAATATTCAAACTTTGATTCGGCTTTGAGAATATTTCAAATATTTTATTCAAGAGTNACCTTTCAAACTATCTATGCTTAGTGTCACTAACATTTTTACTTTTAATAACTTTACTATTGTTAATATATTTGAGATTTAACCTTTGAATATTTTTGGATATTAAAGATTTGAGAATCAAATCCCTAAAAAAAGGGTTTTTTCTATTAAAATTTGTTTTAAAGCTGATACTGCTTATTAGGGGTTTAGAACTAACATAATTACTATAAGACAAATTCAACAACCAGTTCCCAGACCAGTACTTTAGCAAAACTAAATGTACGAATATTATAATGGATGGATTATAAGACATTCCGCATATAATTACTATTTCTATTTTTCCATTATATCTCTAAGTCTTCTGAAGTTCATATTTTTTTTCCAAAATTCAAATTTGGAAGTTCATGGAAGATTCAGATTTGTAAAAGAGTGGATTCAACCCGATTCTAAATTTTGCTCAAATTTGGAACGAGAACTGCTTTTAGAGTTCTTGTACTGATTATTACAGGGATAAGCGAGTATCTGAATTTTTGAACTCGAATCGCGTTTTAATAAATATTCGGGCTCTAAACTCGATATATTTATGGGCTCGAGCAAATTCTAGTTTGGCTAATTCTGTCCTGTATTGTATATCTGATGGTGAATAACTCTTTGAGACTGCCGAAGACGAGAAGATCGAGGTTCAACCCCAGTCGTGTGCACTGAGAGTGGTTTTCCCTAAATTGTTTGAACCACTCTCCCTCTGCGCAAATGCGGGTGCATTTCCTCTAAATTAAGCCTTCCTAATCACTAACCCATTAGTGTAATTATTACATAAGCGTTTAACCCGAATGGGTAGTAAGACGCGGTGTTAAAAAAGACAAAAAATTGGATTGTTGTTGAGGTCATCAACCGAGCATACTTATGGTCCTAAGTTTGATTCCCGGCATGGCTGAAAAATTAATAATATATGTGAAATGTGAGTTTCTCTCTCACAGTGATGAATTAACGGCTGGAAGGGGGCGGGGGCTGGATGTTGTGTCTGTTCTAGATTTAAATTAGTTTAATAAGTCGTTTGGCGATATATTCAGTCGATTCAGAAAGTGCATATTAAATATTTTTAATAAATTAAATCAAATTAATGGACGAGGGCATGAGACGAGATAAAGAAGGTATAGGAAGCGATCTTTTTGCAGAGCCGGTACAACACAAGACTGTCAAGTATACCTTAGTGCAAAAGTGTTCTATATACATCTTAGAAAATGCACTCAACATCAACTGTTTACAGGTTATGGCTGGGTCAGTTTAGTAAAGTGCCTTCATCTTCCTATTTCCTTCAGCCATTCTTCTTCTCTCATTTATACACTTTCTGTTATCTGCTCCTTCCATCTATTTCTTAGCTTCCCTTGCAATCAAATATTAATTTTGAAAAGTACTCAATATATTTGCAAGTTTAAAAGACTAAAATATCTACCTTCAATGACAATGTAGTTTTATTACAAGATCGACTGAAAATTTCTGCAAAATCGACCCACCAGTTGCCGATCTCTGCTTCGGACCATTTCACTTATTGAAGAGGGTAAATATAAAATAACTAAGTAAAAATTGAGTGAATAATTCCACCTCAAGAGAAAGGAAAAATGTGGGAAGAATCCATTGCTCGAAGGTAACATTTTCTTTAGGAGCGTGCGGGACTTGTAAATATCTCAAATTCAAGAAGAAAAATAATCTCATCTCCTCTCGAAAGTTAAAAAATAAATCTCGAAAATTTGAGAAATATAAAAAAAGCAAATAATGGCCCTAAGAAATAAAAAACAAACCAGGAATTTATTATTTTTAATACTGTAATAACCCCTCCAAAACAGACTTCATTAAGAAATGTATAGGTTGTAAATATCAAACTTTGACAATATAAGCTGTTAAACTACAAAATTAAATTATAAATGATGTGCATTATAATTACCTGTCACCATTTTATTAATTGCATTTAAAATATGTATTAGTTATATCTCAAGTGTTTGAATGAACTATACATAAGACAATGTCAAAGAAACTATATATTTACTTTAATAAACATAATTTAATTATTTTTTTTTTACTTTAAAAGGACATTGTCCCGTTCTCGTATCTCAATACTTTTTTTATATTCTCATCTCGAGATAGTCTCATAATAAAAATATTGTTCTCACACATCCCTAATTTTCTTCCTTTCTTCTGTCTTCTATAGTCAAACACACATTTAAATTGTTTATTTTTTGGCATTATTACATTTATAGAAAAATAGAAGGAAGCAGGGGGAAAAAAACACTAACCTATTACATTTGAAATTTCATTTTCATATTCAAAATACTGAATGCTAATGTTTTTTTCTGTTTTTCTCCTGTATTTTTTTCAATAAATGTAATAATGCTGAAATATCAAACACTTTGTGTAATTATGTGTGTGTGACTTTCTACTTAAAATAAAGATGTCAACTTTATGCATTGGTTTCTTTCCATATTTTATTATTATTATTATTATTATTATTATTAGCACCACGTCTTACTACCCGTTCGGGTTATACGCACTTACGCTAATGT
>CABFOW010006018.1:0-16133 GCA_902141385.1 Timema californicum
GGAAGCCAGCTCGGACCTCCTTTGGTAGGGAAGGAGTGGCAAATGTCAGAATATAACTATCGGTTTTCTTCACTACATCGTTTCTTTTGGTGGTGATCCTATATACTTCGTTGACATGTTGAGGGGAAAGCTCCTCACAGATGTCCTCAATGCTTACGCAGTCGAGGTCATAGCAAGTGATAGCTTTGGAGAGAGGAAGATGACGTTTCTCGTCCAGCACTTCTCCGATCCAGAATTGATGACAGGAAAGCCAGGAGTCACCGATCCCGAAGTCATCCAACCTTTGTTAACCAGGAAAGCCACAAGATATCTTCACAAGGCAGCTTCCAACCGCCAGCTACAACAAAAATGGTTGAGTAAGCTACCTTTCAAGTTGGGAGATAAGGTGCTTTTGCGTAACAATCCAGTTTTGGATTTTTTTTAGCAAAGAAACCACGAAATTGTTCCATCTGTATTCTGGTCCGTATTTTATTACCCAGATAATACATAATAATGCCTTTTAATTGAGTGAACTAGAAGTCCGCGACATCCGAGGAGTGTTCAACGCTACCCTACTGAAAAAATGGGTTGATTAGGCTAGGGGTTTTCTCCCACGCTCATATTGGTTGTACAGTTGCATTTATTCGTCCCCATAAAATATAAGTAGAGAGAGAAAGCAGGATAAAAAAGAAGGGAGAAATAAAAGAAATAAAGTTTTTTTAGCGTGAAGAATTTGGTTTTATTTCATTTGTATTTGACCACTGTAACCTGCTAGAACAAGGGAAGGAAAAGAGAAGCTTGAAGAAAGAAGGTAAAAGCAAATCCAAAGAAATGAGAAGAGGATATAAGAAATGTATATATTGTTTGTTTTCGTCACATAATATGAAGAAAATATTTTCTGTGGATTTGCATATATATATTTTTGTTTGTTTGATAAGTAGAGAGAGGAAGGAAGAAGCTAAGAGGGAAGTAGAGGGCTGAAGACTGTCAAGATGAGAGAGAGAGAAAGCTTACCTAGTTTTATTTGTTATTCTACATAGTTCACGTGTGAAGAGGATGACTAAAAGATTAACCATTTTCGCCATTAAAGTTATCTTTGTACTTGTTACACAACATATAAAAAGTTTTTTTGGCAAGTTAAAACGCTAATATTTTATTTGTATTTTTTTTTAATGATCCTGAGCTGATCACTGATCAGACATTGGTAATTGCTCACTTTCATATGTTTGTTTTGTAAACTAGCTAGAGAGATTTGTTTACTCTTTTTGGCATTCTGTGGTAAATTCAAGGTTAGACCTAGAAAGCTTTAGTCACCAATTTAAAAGGAAATTAGTGGTCTTTGTAATATTTCTATCTTTTTGCTCACTCTATGCCAGGGGCCAGTGATCACTTTGGAGATCCAAGGTTCGACCCCAAGTTGCTTACCTTGATAAATATTTTATTCATGTTTAGGGTAACTAAAATATTGTTGGAATGTTGGTATTCTTTGGTGACGAGTTGCGGTTGTTTGGTGTAGCCGTCTTTGAGCCTGCGCAGCGTATATCTTTGACAGACAGTGGACAGTCGAGTCACGTCCATTATAAGCTTGGGGCGTATAACCGTGTCTTCATCACTTGTAATTCTATTGTGCTGACTGATGTTTGTTTTAATTGTGTTATCTTGTTTGTTCGGTTCACTTGACCCGCGGTGATCTTTCTATACCAGGTTATGGGCCCAGGTTTGCGAGTGTCGTGTAAAATAACAAGTTTAACATAAAAGATAAACGGGCGTGCGATAGTTCCAAGATATACGCCATGAACTCCGCGAATATATCAAGGATTGAACTTCTAGGCAAATACAATTATGACACCTGGAAACTTCAAATGCAGGCCGTGTTAATTAAAGCCGATTTATGGGAGTTCGTGAACGGTGGCGCGTTAAAACCTGAGTTGACGAACGATCGTGCCAACGAAGCCAACGTGCGAGAATGGGTGCGAAATGATATAAATATATAATTTTGTCTATATCCTCGAATAAACTCAAGCAAGTGAAAAATTGTGAGATATTGCGTGAAATGTGGTGGAAATGGGAAGAGATATATCAATCCAAAGGCCCGGCAAGAAAGGAAACCCTTTTGAAGAGGTTAACGCTACAGAAAATGGCTGATATGAGTGATGTGCGCGCGCATTTAAACAGTTTTTTTTACTCTGTAGAAAAGTTGAACGACATGGAGGTCGCGATCTAACCAGACTTTTTGACAATTTTATTACTCTACAGCCTACGCGCTAGTTTTGAGAACTTTCAGTGCGCCATTGAATCGCGTGACGAATTGCCAACCCCACACGTGCTTCGCTGGAGATAGAGTTTAACCAGACAGAAGGGCAGGTGACGATGCATCAGCTTGGCTACGTACGCGATATGCTTTCTCGGTTCGGTAAGTCCGAATGCAAAACTGTTGCCATCCCCGTGGATACAAGCTTAAAGCTAAGAAGAAACGAAAAGCAGCCGGAAGACGATCTAAGGCTTTCGTACCGCGAGCTGGACAGGGCTCTTACATACTTGGCATAGACTACAAGGCCTGACATATCATTTGCTGTAAGCCATCTAGCGCAGTTCAACAACTGCTATGGTACCGATCACTGAAAGGCCACCAAGCGTGTATTACGCTATCTAAAGGTTTTCATCAATGTGGGGTTAACCTTTGGCTCAGATCCAGGACCAGTCAGAGGATTTGTAGATGCAGTCTGGTGAAGTTGTCCTGAAGACAGGTCTTACACCGCTTCATGCCACATGGTGGACCGGTTTCCTGGGAATAAAAAAACCCAGCGAACTGTCACCCTGTCGGCGACAGATGCTGAATACGTGGCTCTGTTAGAGAGTGTTAAAGAAGCCGTTTATTTGCGGCGATTCCTTGTCAAGATGGGTTTCGGAGACTTGGGCGAGATGACTAGTTTCTGCAACAGAAGCTCATTGAAGTTGGCAGAAAATCTGATGTTCCATGCAAGGAGCAAGCACATCGACATCCGTCATCACTTCGTGAGGGACGTACTGAAACACAAGGAACTTCGTGTGCTTCACATCTCAATAGACAATCAAGTCGCAGACTTCAGAACTAAAGGACTGCCCAAAGTTAAACGCATGCAATGCATGGGATTGGCCAAACTGGTTGATTCGCAATAGTGACGTCCTTTCGACAACCAACTCGAGGGGAAGTGTTGGAATGTTGATATTATTTGGTGACGAGTTGCGGTTGTTTGGTGTAACCATCTTTGAGCATGCGCAGCGTATATCTTTGACAGACAGTGGACAGTTAAGTCACGCCCGTTATAAGCTTGTGGCGTATATCCGTGACTTAATCACTTGTAATTCTATTGTGCTGAATGCTGTTTGTTTTAATTATGTTATCTTGTTTGTTGGTTCACTTGACCCACGGCGATCTTTCTATAACAAATATAGGGTGGGCCTAAGGCCAAAGTGATGTGTTAAGATCATGTTATTGTACTCTAGCATTTTGTTGAATCATTGGTAATTTTAAGTTATTGGTAGGCTTGGTAAATTTTGTGAATAAATATGACTTCTCAGCGTTTTATTGGGGTGAACTTAAGCTTAAATTTATGTGTTTGGTAACTTCATGTAGCATGGCACTTGAAAGTTCGGCCATTGTTTGAGTGAAGTGTTATTATTACTTACGTGAAACTCGGAGAGACTGGTCGGGGTTTTTTCACAATACTGCTCCATGATTTAGTCTGATTCTTCAAAAATTTGTAGAACTGTAACTTGATTAATTTGATTAATTCACGGCATAGTTGATCTCAACGAACGGTGTTGACAAATGAACTAGTTGTACCAACCTGAAATGAATAAATATGTAAAAATTAGCTAGGGTTAGGGTCTTGTCAGGTGTTTTAGTTAATTTAAATTTTAATATTTTTTTAGGTGACTCTTAACATCAATTTTTTTTCTACGTTCTAATTAGTTGCAAAGAGTCAAGAGGGAAATTCTGTAACAAAGTTCAATTAACTTTTGTGTTTTATATAATTTTTAATTAGTAAAATTAAATTTTGTTGGTACACATGATTTGCTTCAGTTCGGAAGATGTCATTTACCGCTCCTAGCGGACCAATAAGAACTAACACATTTCCAACACTTTGTTTAATTCTATATTATTTATTTCATAATTTCTGGTCCTGTTTCTTTGTAAACTCTGCACGGTCCATAACACTATTTTTTTAAACATTTTATAAATATCAACCTGAACCCAGACTTACCTGAAATAATATGACAATTTTATATTCCTCGCTAACATTATAATAACTCCAGCAAGTTTTAGACGAAACCGGGCTGGTCCTCACTGCGCTTGCGCGGACACAGAAGAGATTATGCCAGCGCGCATGCCCAGCACCCCGATGTCGACATGTGGATTACCACCCCGCATGCCCCTCTCCGTACCCGAGCATCCAAATTATTTCGTACGAGCGAGTGAGCGTAAGGCACACATGGTTTGGGTTGATGGACCACCACCCGACCTTAAAATTAGATGTTTCACGTCAAATTCTATCTTTCGACAATATGTATCATTCTGGATCCCTAGATTAATTAAATCAGCTTTATTTATGTCCTTTTTTCTCTTCCCGTTCATTTGACCTTTCTTAAGAATTTTCATTATTTAACTCACCTGGTTTTCAAATTTTTCTTTCCTTATGCTACCGGAGGGGCCTTATCAAACCCGCGGAATTGATGCCGGGAGGCGAAAAAAAGGCGCGAGAAGAAGGGAATGGAGCTATAAGTTACTAAAGAAGATGGTGTGTTAGATTGGTACTCGGGAGTAAAAATAAGTTTTTAAGTAGAAAGTTTTCATGGACCGGCACTAAATCGTGGCTCAGGATGAAGAAGGGACAACAGTCTTCGCAGAAAAACAATTCGCGGCCATCCTAGGCGGCTACTCCGTAATCACCCAGGGTGATATTCCACCATACCTCTCTCTACCCTACCTCATCTATATTTTTTTTTCTTTTATAATTTGATCCATTAAATCACTTAAAAACACGTCAAAATCTTATATACATATTTGTTTATTCTATTTCTACTAGACTACTCAGTTTTCCCAGATCTTCACAGCTAATCTACCTTTTTTTTTCACGGCATAGGACTCACTGAGCAAAAACCCCTTTTCCTTGGTTTATTTACTGTCGGCTAAGATCATGCTGGTTACGTTTCTGGACAACAACCTGGACGAGCCGTGGAGATCCGCAGCACCTGGAAGGTGGGTGTATACAGGTGAAGGAGATATAGTCTCGGTGCTTATATATATATATATATAGGTTACTATAAGCCCCAAATAATCTAAAATTTATGTTGATTCAATTTTAGGACTTATTATTACAACCTTCACGCTTGGGACTGGGTGGCATCACCACGTTCTGGGTTCCATCAGAAGCAAATCTAGCGGACAACTTAACCAGACGCTTGGAGTTGCTGCATCAAGAGTAGTGATGGGCAGAATCGGATGAATAGAATCGATTCTTTCAAAATCATTCGAATGAGAAAAACATTCGAATGAAAACATAGCTGACTTGACGCGAGCTGGCCTATTCATTCTCTTACCCCACCCTTGCCAGAAGTGCGGAGGAAAATCGACCTTATGATTATGAATGTTTCCAGGCTATCTCTATACACATCTTCATTTCTATTAGGTTCATTTTCAGTCTCCATTGCTACACAATAATCGACCTTATGCATTCGAATGATTATAAGGCTAATTTAATACAAAGTTTAAGTGGTTGTACAGTTTACAATCGAATAACAGCAAAAAATAATTCGAATGAAAATTACAAAATGATTCGATTATTTTGCTACATTACTACATGGATAGTTTTCTTTTTCATTTCCTTAAAATTTTACCTTCCTAACTAACTAATCGCATATAGCACGAATAGTTTGAGAGATAATTTTTTTTAACGTTGACTTAAATTTATTAAGTAGATAATTATATACTTATTATGTATTTAACAAAACATTTCCCGGCCGTAATATTCAGATCGTATTATAATTTTATTCACTGAAATAATTTTACGATTGTAAGCTTATATATTTTTGTTATGTTTAGGAAATATTAAAGGATAAATTATTTCGATTCTTTTAAACACAAAGGGAAACGTATGTTCCTTATTTAATTATTAATCGTACGCAAAAGTATTTATATTAATTGCGAGCTACTTATTTGAGAAATGCGCTCACTTATTCACTGTATAGTATTTTGTTGTGGCTGTACTTTGGTCTGACACTTTCAAAAGGAACTAAATGCAGTAATAGAAAATTTTTGATAAGCTGCAAACGCAAAGGAATGCATGTTGGGAGATCCGACAGCAGGATAAAGAGAATAGCAGCTCAAAGCAAAACGAGCAACAAGTAACTACTTTTAGAAGTAATAAATATTCGATTATTACCGACTCTTTACTACTTCTCAAAAGCATTCAAATGATTCTTTCGATTCATTCGATTATGCCCATCAGTAATCAAGAGGCAGAAACGGCGTCATACTTTAACATCAATTTGTAAATATCATGTAACTTGTTCATAAATAAAGAATGGGCTTTGGCCGGGCACCGTCTGTCTGCTTCCGGCTGTCCCTCCTGGGACCTTCCTCTCTACCGTCAGCCAAAAGAGTATTAAAGGCGGCAGGAGGAAAGCCACGGGACTTCAACGCTATGCACCCTTCATGGGACTCTAGGATTATGTGCACTAGTGGCGGATTGCTCCACGACGAGGAACTTTATGCGGGTCCCTACACCAAGTAGCCAACTCCAACCAGGAGAAGGCCAATGCTCTCGCTGAGCACTTAGAGGCCCAGTTTGTACTGACTGAAAACCTTCAGACCCGGTGCACGTTGCGCACGTGGTTCAGGTCATCGGTGCGGTTTCGTACAGACCCTTGGATGAACCTGAACCCACGGAGGTGACAGAAATGTTGCGGGCAATAGCCACTTTAAGACTAAACAATGGCCCCGGAACCGACGGTATCAATAACGCGGTCCTCAGAAAGCTGACCTTGGAGGCGATTAACTTTCTCGTGGAGTTATTCAACGCCGTCCTGTTCCTGAGTCACTTCCCCAAGCTCTGGAAGCACGCCAACGTCATCTGCTTTCATAAACCGCGTAAGGACCCGGCCCTAGCTTCGTCCTACCGACCGATCAGCTTGCTCGACTGTCTGGGCAAGTTGTTCAAGAGACTACTACTGACGAGACTGACCCGACATGTTTGCGAGGCGGGCATCTTGGTGGATGAGCAGTTCGGCTTTCGGGTAGGACACGCTACGTCTCACCAACTCATCCGGTTCGTGGAGCAGATCACGAGGAACTTCAACATCAACCGGCTGACTGGTGCTGTCTTTCTCGACGTGGAAAAGACTTTCGACCGTGTTTGGCACGATGGTCTCCTTTTCAAACTCCTCTCCCTGAGCGTATCCTTCTACCTAGTTAAGGTTGTTCAATCTTATCTAGCCCACCGAACCTTCTCCACTACCTTTGGAAACGCCACCTCCCAAGTCAGAAGCATCCGGGCTGGAGTGCTGCAGGGTTCCATAGTGGGCTCGGTGCTATTCAGTCTGTATGTGAACGACATTCCAAAATCTCTAGACACCAAGTTGGCACTGTATGCAAACGACACGGCTCTAGTAGCGGAGTCGTGGCGAGGGCAGCTGGTGGAGAGGCGACTCCAGACGCACCTGACGCAGTTGGAGGGATGGCTGACCACCTGGAGAACAAGTAGTAACGTGGAGAAGAGCACAGCAGTGCTCTTTACATGGAAAATAAAGTTCTACAGGCCTGCCCCACTGCGGCTGTTCGAAGAACAATTAGATGGGAGGACAGTGTTAGTACCTGGGACTTACGCTGGATGCCAAACTGAGCTGAAGACGACACTGTAACGAGAGACTCATTAAGGCGAGTCAAAGGCAGGGAATCCTAGGCCCACTGCTTAACAGGCGTAGCGCCATGTCACAAGGAACGGTCTGACTCTGTACAATCGGTTGCTCAGACCGATCGACTATGCGTGTCCCACTTGGGACCACCTGGCGGACACCTATATGAGGAGGATGCAGGCGTTCCATAGCGTGTGTCTGAGGGCCATTGTGGATGCACATTGGTATGTCCGGAATGAGACTCCACATCGCGACCTGGATATGCCTAACATCAAGAATCATTTCCGGGGACTGGCGCAGTCCTTCTACGCCAGACTTCCCGGTACCACCAATCCTCTTATCCAGGGGATTTGGAACTACGTTATCGACCCTAGTGGGTTCCATCGACGTCCCAAAGCCCTGCTCGGATAAGTGAGATATGTCAACAGTGGTTTGGGAGGTTCCCATCCAGACCCCCATAGAGTAGTGTCTCCGCACGTAACTCTAAAAAACCCTTATTCGGTTTAAATACATTTTCCCCCATTATTACTAATATGTTCTCTCTGTTCCAGAACTTCGCGAAACGCGACAATCCGTCCTTTATTTGCGAACCACACGGTGTGACCAATTGGTCGGTACGTGTTGAAACTTGTTCTCGTGCTCACCTTCAGGGATAATCAGAGCATGCCATTTCGATTGCGATTGCCTCGGGACTCAATCCGAGGCGGGTGGACGACCCACAAATCCGGCAGGCCGGATCTACCTGTTCTGGTTACTGTTGCACTACCACCTCGTAAAAACGTGCATTCGACAAGTACGAAACTGATGAAAAGAAAGGTTTGACAAACAAAGAACTACAATGATTAGTATTATTCCAACAACTGAATATAACTAGAGTTCAAAGATAATATTTTCAAAGAAAATTGCAACAAATGATATTAGATCAAAATAACATTAATGTTGAGGGCCTTACTACAATTTTAACATGTAACGATTGTAAAACATTGAAATTTTTTATTTTTAATCAAATTATTCTTATAACTATAAATACATTTGCTACAAAGGTGATTAAATAATAAAAATCTTTTTATAATTATTTACATTATTTATTCACTGTTTTAGATTATCTCAGTCAGATTTTGCCTTACTTCCGTTCCTCGGACATGAATGTTAGCATCCTCAAGATCGGCAGGTTCACTTACATTGGCATCATCTAGTGCGTTATCTTCTTCAAAATCTCCATCTCCCAAAATTTTTGCAATGTTGTGCAAAATGAAACATGCTATAACTATGTTTGAGATATTTTCAAGTTTGATGCGACAAATATATTTTAAGATAGGAAATCTTTGTTTAATCTGCCTAAAACACCGCTGCACCTAATTTCATTGCTGAGGGAACTGCATGCTTACTATTGAGCAACAGCGTTGTCATTCTTTTGTTTTCCGTGATCAGTCTTCCTTCGAATGTATATCAAATTTGGCAATGCTGGGCTGTCGTTGTTGTCAGTACTTGGTGCTTCTTCCTCCAACACAGTCGTAAAGTTACAGTAGTCTGAGTATCGTGTTCCTAATAGCTAGCTCAAAAACATTGACTAAATAAACACTCATATTTTATAAGTACTCTGTGTAGAATAATATGTGTTATTGATCACGTTAAGATTTGGTGTGTATCTGTATGTGTTGGTTGCGTGTTTTGTATTTTTACCGTAAGGTTGTGGAACTATAGTTGTATGTGCATATTAATATATTTATTTGAATAATAGTGTATTGTTAACAATTAAGATATAACAAACATTATGGAATCTCCGGCTTGTTACAAACAATTACATTCCAAGAGGAAAATATTAAGTAGTAAATAAAGGGCAATGGTGTTAAGAGTCTACACCTATTTTCGTAAAGACGGAACTTGTTCAGTAACTCAAGCGGCAATGGCAACTGCAGAAGCTACAGGTGTGTCTTATAAGTTAGTAATCTCTATTAAACAAGAATTCAAAACTAAGGGAAAGTTATTGACACCAATCAAAAGACAAAACTCTACTCAAATGAAGCGTTTGGATAAATATGATAGTTTTACTCAAGCAGCAATTCGCAGAAAGGTACATTCACTTTACCGTAACAATGAATTACCTACCCTAAAGAAAATTAAAGCTTTAATTGATACTGATAGCGACCTTCCTAATTTTTCATTCACGACACTTCAGAGGTTTCTTATAGATATTGGCTTTAAATTCATTCGACGGAAGCGTAACTCTTTGCTTCTAGACAGAGATGATATTATTGCGTGGCGACATCGCTACTTAAGAGCTATTAAGAAGCACAGAGAGAGCAACAGGAATATTGTTTTCACAGACGAAACCTGGTGCAATTCCGGACACACAACTTCAAAATCGTGGATGGACACAACAATTGCATCATCCTCACAAGCAAGGCGAGAAGGCCTAACTACAGGAAATAAGCTTCCCTCTGGAAAGGGCGGGCGCGTCATTCTCGTCCACGCAGGTAATGAAAATGGTTTTATACCAGGTGCAGAGCTTATTTTTCATGGGAAAAAAGATGATGACTATCACGATGAAATGGATGGAAAAATGTATGAAAAATATTTCAGAGAGAAGCTGCTTCCAAATATACCATCAAACAGTGTCATAGTTCTAGACAATGCATCCATTCATTCTACGATCAAAGAGAGCATTCCAACCAAGAGTAGTACCAAGATTATTATTCAATCCTGGCTCACCAGTAAAGGTATTTCTTGGGAAGAAACCATGAATAAGATGGAGCTTGTAGAGATTTTGGACAAAGTACGAGGCAATTATGAGCGTAAATATATTATTGACGAGATCGCTAAAAGTGCTGGACATGAAGTTCTACGACTGCCACCTTATCACTGTGAGCTTAATCCCATCGAAGGAATTTGGAGTCAAATTAAAATATTTGTTGCTCAAGAAAACAATACATTTAAACTTAATGATGTTCATCGCCTACTAGAAGAAGGAGTGAGAAATATCACAAAAGAACACTGGCGAAATCATGTTCATCATGTAATGGAAGTTGAAGCAACAATGTGGGACGTAGACGGGCTTATAGAAAAACTGCATGACAGTGTCGTGATAAATTTGAAGGACAGCTCCTCTAGCTCTGAAGATGATGATAGTGATGCTGATCTAGGAGTGGTACCGTTACCTGATTAAGAACAAGTAAGAATGTAATTTATAGCATTTATTATAAAATGCATGTTGTAATATATTTGTTTGTATATTAATTATGAGGAAAAAAGCTTTATACATAAAATATTTTAGGATAATTACGGAGGGAATAGAGAAACGTTAATAAACTTCAATCTTGAAAAAATTACGATTGTGGAAAGAGTTAATGTTTCTAGAAAAGGCTGTACACCGATAGGAAATGCTTTTGCCTGTCAATTGAACCCCCCAACCACCCCATGCCGCATTGTTTACAATGAGGGATTTCCAAGTAAACCCTCCCCCCTCACATTCCAACAACCGAAAGCTAGAAAATTTGGCAACCGGTAACAGAGAGAGAGCGAAGATAAATCTTTTCTCCATAAGACATGCAGTTCCCTCAGCTATGAAATTAGGTGTAGATTATTACTTTTTCCTGCCTGTTTTAGAAGGTTGTTGTAGCTCCTTTTAATACCATCATCAGGATTTCAAAATGGAATCATGATCCATGGCTCTATTCCGTAACTTTCATCACCAAGAAGTACAATGTTGTTTGTTTTCGCCAAAGTTCATTGTGGTCCCGAATTTTTCCAAATCCTTCTGTCATGGATGGACCCAGGTCAACTAACATCAACACTTGTGAACATGCATCTAGCGTCACAAATTGCTTGTACATTTAATGTAGGTTTTCCTTTTCAGTTAATATATTCCTCTCGGTGTAAAGGGTATTACAAATTATCGGAGTGGTTTCATGAATTTAGTGTACCTATATTATTTGACATAATATCACAAAACCTAACAGTCGTATATAAAAACTCATAAGGTCTTGTATTGCCGCATCCGCGTTTCGGATTTCTGCCGCAAGAGCGCAGCAGTTAGCAAAGATGGCAACAGGCGCTAAGAAAGCTTATGTTGTGCTTGAATTTCATTCACATCAGTGCAACGACACTTCAGAACTAAGTTCAACAAAGATGCACCAATTGCCAACTCCATTCAGCGATGGTATGCGCAGTTTACAAATTCAGAATGCCTCTGTAAGGGGAAATCAACAGGTCGACCTACAATGGCTGAAAAGACGGTAGAGTGCATGCGGGCGAGTTTTTCACGCAGCCCACATAAGTCGACGAACAGAGCAAGCAGAGCGCTGAACATTCTACAACCGACCGATTGGAAGATCTTACGGAAACGCTTGAAGCAGAAGCCTTACCGCTTGCAATGCTACGCCGAACAGACATTTCAGGACGCGTGTATCTGGATATGCTGGAAAATTGGCTCATGGCGCAGCTGGCGACATACCGTGTGGAATTAATCTACCAACAGGATGGTGCTCCACCCCACTTCCATCTCGGTGTTCGTGATTTCTTAAACACAGCAACGGAAAACCGATGGATCTGTCGTGGTGGGGATGATGATCAGAAACTCCTGTTATGGTCTCAACGTTTTCCTGACTTAATCTCATGCAATTTTTTTGTGGGGCTATGTGAAAGATTCAGTGTTTGTGTCTCCTGTACCAGCAAACCTAACAAAACTGCGAGCTCACATCAATAATGCCTTTGAACAGATTGATAAGGAACATGTTACATAAAGTGTCAATAACTTGATTATATACTTGATATCTGCAGAATCGGTAGGGGGGCACACATGGAGCACTTGTAATATGTCAAAAAACCTTTTAGTTTTTCTATATGACTGCAAGGTTTTGTGATACTAGGTCAAATAATAGATCTAAAGTAATTCATGAAACCGCTCCAATTATTTGTAATAACCCTGTAGTTTTGGTTTTTCTATCCCTATGTGAGAATAGTCAATCACACCAATTGTAGTTGGGAAATGGTATCTTTTTTTGCCAAAGATCCTTTGCTTTCATGACAAAACTTTGTGTTTTAGAAAATTTAATCCATTAATCTGACTGAGAAATTATTTTTCTGAACAACACAGCTTACAGATTTTGATACTGTTGATTGCTCTACACCAAGTTCTTCGCCTACACCTTTCTGGAATTCAGGATCAGCCAAATATCTCGAACATATTTTCATCTTTTGTAGAGAAGAAAGCGCACCACCTCACGATTCGGTAGCAGCGCCTAGTAAATTATTAGCTAACGAATCTAGATTCTCTTCAACCGAAATAAACTCTTGAAGTCATCACATGTGGTGATGAACAAGGCTTAAATTTTCACAAATGTACTACTTCAGCCATGGTAAGTCAATAGAAACAAAAAAAAATGAAACAGGATAAAATCAAAACTGTACTTGCTTTTCGCGGGTGAGTCTACGTCTGACTAAAATAATGTATTTTAAAGGATATACTTACAACAAAAATAAATGCTCACTTATATTCAAACAAAATACTTAGAGCTTGAGCAAAACTTCTGCTCTGAAAGCATTAGCTTCACATTCATAAGTGAAAGGTTTTACTTCAATTTGTATTCATACTTCTATAAGGATTAGCTTCACATTTCTCAAGGATAAGGTTATGCTTGTTTTTATTCATACGGCCCAATTATTACCAAGAGCAGTTGCGGTAAACAACGAAAAAAAGACAAATGCAAGCAGACTTCTTAAAAAGCACTTTGCTGATGAGTGAAGAAACGCCGACAATTTGTACTACAGAAATGTAATCGATCGACAGGACAACTTGAATGAAGTGGTGGAAGAAGTTGAAGGAGGCTTAAGAATTTGAGTTGACTTTAACTATAAGAATGTTTTAATTAGAAGGCCTAACATTTTGTAAATATTGTAATTTATTTTATAGCACAGCCTGTAATTTGGTAGGCATACAAAATAGTTATTAAATATTGAAATGTTGTAATTTGTAAGGCTTTGTCTTAGTATCTAGCCGTACAGTAATACATTTGTTTTTACCATAATGGTGCTTTATGTCTAGGTAGGCACTTGAATATAATACGATCAAGTACCTCACCAGCAAGTAAAGTATCATTATAGTGTGGAATAATGAGTAAAACTAAAACAAATCTTGGTTCAAAAAGCAGCCTTATCAAGCGAGTTTTGTTACAAAATCAGCGTTATATTAGTCAAACTTTTAAAAAATAGATTAAAATATAATTCAAAAATAAAACATAAAAATTATGTATGTAGTGTGTACTGGACATTTTTAATAGGTTTTTTGCAATTTACTGGAAATTAACTTTCATGGATAAGGCTAGTTTTGGAAATCAAGGCCTCATATAGTCCTACAAAATGTATACAATAAATAAAATGAGTAACCTTGTTACAACACGTAAAGAAGAGGGTGGCTTGGCTTACCCCTTCTTCCCTAGTTGACTCATCATGACAAGGCTCCACGCAACAACATAGCGGCACGACTTATTTCAGACTGACCTGAGGGATGATAGTTCGCTGTTCACCTCTAATTGTGCCTCGCCCAAGAAAATAATAGACAGTCAATATGCGCAGGTTGGGTGCGCACCGACAGCTGTGATTGGAAGATAACGGAACTATTGTTCGGCGCGCGTTTGAATTATACTTGGACTGTGTGAGCATGTTCCAGAACAGTACTACCTTCCTTACCCCTCAGCCCATCCTTGCTTCTCTCGCTTTGAGAACACATGACCCCAAGCGTGTGTATATAATGGCTGAACTCAGTAGTAACAGTACACATTGCACTACGACCACTTGGTGAGGCACTTTGGCCTTGGATAGATTTAGCTTTGTTTATTTATAAATTCAGTTAGGCATTAATCCTTCAAAATTACCGTCTGGGATGTTAAATTATAAATTGAGTATTTATTTATACCGGGTCTCCTGAATTCCTCTTAAAGACTATGGCCCTTATGCAAGAATGATGTTGGATTATAAGATGAGGAGGAGAAGAGGCGGAGTCGGCGTCTTACTACCCGTTCGGGTTATACACACTTACGCTAATGTGTAATGGTAGGGTGATTGTGAGATGAAATGAAGGACCTACAGTTTAACGTGGAATCCGAACCACGGTGGAGGCCTGGCATTCCACACATTCACAAGATGTCTTGTCAGAGGTGAAGGAAGGGTTTGGTTGTATGCATATAACCTGACCAGATAGTATGACACAGTGTTAAACAAATATAAATAAGAAACCGACAGGATTATGTATACGATGGGCGATAAAGATGGTACAACTAATTGTTTGTGTGGATTTTTACTAGTAAGTTTAAAATGTAAGAATTTAGAGTTGAATTTACATAACAATACAGCCACCTTAGCATAAAGGGATTAAAAATCTACTCTCCTATGTATAACGAAAATATTAGTTCGCTCTCCCTCACTGGGACATACATTTAGCATCAAATTGAGCAGTGTTAACCTGCTAGTTCCCACCATTCTCCAACTCATTAGAGGTCTGTAAGGTCAAGATGATGGATAGGAAGTGTGTTAGATGACATGTCCACATCTTGTATGTGTGTTTATACAAGAAGTTTGTTTCTAACGGAACATGGAACCAGCTATAGTCACATTACCGATATTTTGATACACCCACCACAATGAATGTAATAAGGTTCCAACTGTAATAGTCCATGGATGTATAGGCAGTTAAGTCTAGACTCTCAGGTGGTGTAAGTCAGTGCAGCCAAGCCCAGAATCCCAGATGGTATTCCAATGCAGTGAAGCGCAGCTTCGGCGGAACTCTCCTTGAGGATTTCTAACAGGCAGATCAATGTATTCCTGGCACAAAAGTTTATAATTAACATGTTCACATCCAAGCAATAAATGAGCAGTTTATTTTTGTAACAAACATCAATAGACTCGTCCTTTTTAGAACTTTTTCCCCCTCATTAATAACTTTGCATTTATGTTTAGGGATTTGGCCAATCATAAAATAGGGCTCCTTTACCCATGAATAAACTTGATAAATTACTTTGTGGCAAATAAACAAGATGATACCATGCCCTCAAAAATCGATGTATATAAGTAGGCCCTACTGTGATTTTTTTAAAGGTAAGGTTATTTTGGATTTTATATACATACAAAATATCAACCAAAATCCCAAAAGCTACTGTATGTCACAAAACAATCAATTAGCCTAATTGCTTCAATTACATAATAAAAAAACAATGGAAGAAATATTTTGTCAGTAAATAATACAAGTCCTAATATAAAATAAA
>CABFOW010006018.1:16234-36261 GCA_902141385.1 Timema californicum
CCAGACACTCAGATGGTGTAAGTCCGTGCAGTGAAGCCCAGACACTCAGATGGTGTAAGTCCGTGCAGTGAAGCCCAGACTTTCAGATGGTGTAAGTCCGTGCAGTGAAGCCCAGACTTTCAGATGGTGTAAGTCCGTGCAGTGAAGCCAGACACTCAGATGGTGTAAGTCCGTGCAGTGAAGCCCAGACACTCAGATGGTGTAAGTCCATGCAGTGAGGCTCAGACACTCAGATGGTGTAAGTCCGTGCAGTGAAGCCCAGACACTCAGATGGTGTAAGTCCGTGCAGTGAAGCCCAGACACACAGATGGTGCAAGTCCGTGCAGTGAAGCCCAGACACTCAGATGGTGTAAGTCCGTGCAGTGAAGCCCAGACACTCAGATGGTGCAAGTCCATGCAGTGAAGCCAGACACTCAGATGGTGTAAGTCCATGCAGTGAGGCCCAGACACTCAGATGGTGTAAGTCCATGCAGTGAAGCCCAGACACTCAGATGGTGTAAGTCCGTGCAGTGAAGCCCAGACACCCAGATGGTATTCCAATACAGCGAAGCGCAGCTTCGGCAGAACTCTCCTTGAGGATTTTGAACAGGCAGATCAATGTATTCCTGGCACAAAAGTTTGACAAATATAAATGATATGTTCACATCTAAGCAAAAAATGAGCAGTTTATTTTTGTAACAAACATCAATAGACTCATCCTTTTTAGAACTTTTTTCTCCTCATTAATAACTTTGCATTTATGTTTAGGGATTTGGCCAATCATGAATAAACTTGATACATTACTTTGTGGTAAATAAATAAGATGATACCAAGCCCTCAAAAATCGATGTATATAAGTAGCCCCTACTGTGATTTTTTTAAAGGTAAGGTTATTTTGGATTTTATATACATACAAAATATCAATATTAAATGTCAACCAAAATCTCAAAAGCTACTGTATGTCCCAAAACAATCAATTAGCCTAATTGCTTCAATTACATAATAAAAAAACAATGGAAGAAATATGTTGTCAGTAAATAATACAAGTCCTAATATAAAATAAACTTATTAACTGATGTTAAATTAATCTTAAATAACACACTACAAAAACAAAGATGAAAATTTATTAATACATTCAATCCAAAAATTTTAATTAGTTGTTCCTTCTAAAAAAATACCAGTTATGCACCATGTTTTTTTTGTAAGTTTAGTAATAATAAATAATATAACCTTTAAAAAAAAGTATATTTACAATTTGGTATTAACTTACCTGTAAGCCTTCCGTGGCATAAAACTGAAGGGTAGTCAATATTTGTTGTAAATGAAGCATTAGAAGTCCTTGTTGAGTTTCGGGATTGTCAATTTCCAACATAGGGAAGATATCTTGCCATACAACTATCTTCTAAAATAAAAATCTTACGAAATTGTTCGTCAGATTAGGCCTAACGGGTATCCTAGAAATCCCTAACATGTCTCCGTTGAATCACAACAACTTGATTAGCCTCTTCTTCAAAATAGTCGTCGATAACGTCTAAATATGCGACAATCCGGTAGTCATGGAGCGCCATAATTTCTTGACAACACAAAACAATAACAGATGTATGACATCTCTATTTTGCTCATGCGCGCCGTGCCGGAGTAGCCCTGTGTATAAGGGATAGGAGTAACGAAGAAAGCTGGTCGGGACCTACCTTCGAGTATTCTCAAGAGTGCGCTGGTCCTTACAAACAAATCAACCGTCCTGCGCCTCTTCTCCTACTCGTTCTTGCATACGGGCCTATAGGTAAACGCAATATTGTTGCAAAGTTGGACCCAAAACATTTGTCTGATAGGGAAACTCTTTTATCCGCTTCACGGATGGGTTTACGTTTTAGAGCACAGCCATTTTAGGTCCTGTGTTGTATTGGGCTGTATTATAGTGTAACTTTGTCAAATTTTATGTTTTAAAATTATGCCTCATGTTATTAATGGGAAGTTATTTGTTATTGTTAAACATCGGAGATTTATTCTTCAGGGTGTCCAGCCAAGCTATATTTTTAAATTCCCTGACTTTTCCAGGTTTTCCAGATACAATTGACTTTTTCCCAGACCACTATTTATCGATATTACGTATATTACGAAAATAATTTTTTAAGATCACAGATTAAATAGTATGTTTTTTTTCTAGATACATACACATTCTGAAGTTGTATCACACAATAAAGGGACTAAACGATTCCTGTCTCCGGGGAAATGGACTATTTTAAATCAAAAATAGATTTCAGTAAAATTGTATTGAGCCATTAAAGAATGCCTCAAGCAAGAAAGATTTAAGATAGTTGTGGGACAGAGGCATTCTTAGTTCCTTCTACTTAAAATGTAGGCCTAGTCAAATTTTGCGCATGTGAATAATCATGAGTCAACTTTGGCTAAAGACACGTGGCAGAAAGGTGGAAAGACACAAAACTCACTTGTTGACCTTGAGAAGTGATATAAGTCTGCTCAGCATGGACAATGGTGTGAAAGTGATTACAGCTAGGTATTAACTAGAAGAAACGTGTTATTTTGGCGATTGTGAATCAAAATATAAGGCTTTATATAGACGAAATGTAAAATTTCCAGAAATTTAATAAAATTCCCTGACTTTTCCATGACTTTTCCCTGACCAAGCAAATTCCCTAACAATTCCTTGTTTTCCAGGTTTTCCAGGTCGCTGGACACCCTGTTCTTTGTTGTTTAAATCAGGGGTCGCGAGTCAACGTGCTTATTCTTTTAACTCTAGTTGTAATGTTTAACGTTAGTTTACCTAACTATAACTAATGTTTCTATTTTTGTTGTATATGTCTATTACTCTGATAAATTGAGAGTCGCCGATGGCGACTAGCTAATATCCTTTTGATATTACCATAGTTTAGGGTTTACTATCGCCATCTTTCATTATTGTTATCCATACCAGATTTGTGCGAAGGTCAATTTAACTGTAATTGTTTAAATTGTTTGTTTGGCCATTTTTGTTGTGTTATTATTAATCTTCGGCCATTGTGTATGGATACAGCGCCTAGCGCTGGATATGCCTCGCTCTCTTATAGAGCCTTTTTGTAATTTTGTTGAATAAAAATAAAACTCTCTTGTAACCAACCTGTCTGTCATATATGGGTATAAGTGTACATAAATAGTGGGGTTATAAATGTACATTTTCATATTAGAATACTTAATTTTCTTATAACATTACCAATTACAGCCAATCAAGGTAATGTTGTTTACACTCAAATTTTATTTGAATTAAGTGTTTGATATATTTGTGAGTTTAAAAGTCTCAAAGATCAACTTTTAGCGGCATTGAAGTATCCTTACATGATCAACCTAAAATGAACATAAGATCAACCAGTTGTCGACCCCTGCTGTAGATATAATGAGGCTAAAGAGCCTCAATGATACTACAAAAGCAAAGATTGCCTACTTTATACCACACACTATTCGACACACACCTGAAATATGGACTAGGAATATGGAGAAACTCATCTACATCAAATCTACAGCATGTCTTGATCAAACAAAAGAAGGCTATTTGAATTCTAGTAGATTTAAACAATATAAATCGTTGCAGAAAAAGGTTTAAAGATCTCTAGATCCTAACAGTGGTGTAACTGTACATGCATGCACACTAGAAGTGAAAAGAATTAGTAATCAGCATAACTTTCATAAGACAAGCTACCAATACCACACTGAATGCACATCGCATAAATGTCTATGAGAAAAAATTTTTTTTATGGGAGCCATATTAGTGAACAATCTTCTGGGAGAAGCCTAAGTGAACAACGCTCCCAAGAATAAAAAAACAACTTAGGCTACTAAATAAAACCTTTAATACAATAGGCTTAAATGAGTTCAGGAATTGGATGGAGGGTATCACATATTTGTATTAACTAAACAAACTATTCCATATATAAAGTTTAAAGATATTTATGTACTTCAAAAACCATTTCAAGTTTCTATGACAGATAAAACACAGGTCAAAAATAAAATCTGCAAAGATGTAACACCATCAACAGAAGGTCACAGGTATGAAGCAGAGAAAACATAATTTGCAAAGTTGTGCTAGCTTCCTTGCTTTCCGTCAACGTTTAATCCTTGATATTCTATCTCCTTATATTTATCTATGACAAATTAACAGTGCACTTTAGATAAAGAAGTTTTTCATAAATTTTCCAGAATGGCTGATACAGGAAATAAGCCAAGAATCTAATCTACAAGGGAGTAGTCATATACAAATCCTGTTAAATAAAAAAAAACACTTTTTTTTAGATGTTGGTACACCTATATTCCTTGGATTAAATGTTTACCTTACAATCGAGATGCATAAACCATTAAAAACAGTTCATAATTGTCTGTCCAGTAGCAGTGGTGGTTAAGGTGGTGCAGCAAGCAAAAAAAAATCCTATTTTTATAAGCTATTTGGAGTAGTCTTCACCATCTTTAATTTGGATGCATCTTGAAGCTGTTTGTATTGGTTGTCCTTCAGTAAATTTTTGAACAGTGAATACCTCTAGACGGATCCAGACAACTGGGCACCACAAACCAGGTGTGGCCAACTAGGTGCTTGTGAACTGGGCGCCAAGGTCTTTTTAAAAATATAATTGTAAGGTTGAGTTAGGTTAAATTCATCCTTACATGGTTTATTTTGTGCAAAATTCTTATTTTTTCATGGTTTTTTGTTATAAAAATGTTTCAAAATTTTATAACATAAAGTAGTCTAACTTTATAAATATACACAAATTAAATTTCTTCTTATGAATTTTAAAAAAACGACTCAAAAACTGAGTATTTAAGTAAAAAGTATTTATTATGTTTTTACATTGGCACCTAGTTGTCCTAGATCGGCCTCTAGAAGCTGTTTTAAGTGGTTCTCCACTAGAAATTTTTGTAATTTGGATGTTCCTCAAAGATATTTCTAATGATCCTCACCTTGATTTTCCCATAAATTTAGATGTATAGAAGAAGCTATTTGAAGTAGTCTTCTTCACCAATTATTTTTTTAAAAGAATATGTATTTAGATGCTATTTCGAGTTGTCGTTGCCTGGATTTTTTTTAAAAAACTATATGCATTTAGAATCTAACTCGAGTGGCCCTCAACCAGAAAATGTTTAAAGTTGGATGCCTCTAGAAATTATTTGCAGTGGTCCCTAACTGCCCCATTTTTAAAAATTGAATGTACAAGGTGCGTCCACACAGTAAGGTTCGTTGGGATATGACCATCAAAATAGACTTGTAAGCATGCACAATAACATAGAATGACTCATCAGCTTTCTGTTGATCGCTTTACTTCAGTTTTATCCCCATCTGATGTTCTATGAGAGTGATTTAAAATTAGTGCTGTCATAAATACTCCTGCCAGTTGGGAGGGTCATAGTGTCATACAATTTTTGTTATCGGAAAACCATAACGCTGCAGAAATTTATTGTCGGATATATAAGGTTTACAGGCCTGATGTTACAAGTGAAAGTAAGGTGAGACAATGGTATGTTTAAAGGTCACACCAATGTTCATGATGAGGAGTGCAGTGGCCGACTAAGTTTGGTGACTGACAATTTAGTGGAACGTGTGGACACAAAACTTCGTGAGAACCGTTGTTTCACACTTCAGAGCTTTCTTTTGAATTTTCAAAAGTTTTAGTCACTCATTCACAAAATTATGACAGAAAAGCAAGAATACAAGAAACTGGGAGCCAGATGGGTCCCCAAAATGCTGAATGAAGCACACAAACAAAAACGCATGGAGTCAGCTCATGTTTTCGCAGTGTTTTGAAAAGGAAGGAGATGAACTTTTTTCTCAAACCGTAATTGGTGACGAGACTTGGATTTCTTATACGAATGTAGAAACAAAACAACAATCGATGCAGTGGTGTCATTCAAGATTCTCAATGAGGAAGAACCATCAATGCTGCAGGATATTGTGAAACCTTAAAAAGACTCAGGCACACAATTCAGAACAAAAGACGTGACAATCTGACATCAGGGATTCTTCTTTTGCATGACAATGTTCAGGCTCACACTGCAGCTTACACTGTTCAGCTGATTCAGCAGTTTGGATGGGAACTGCTGGATCATCCACCCTACAGCCCAGAGCTCACTCCAAGTGACTATCACTTGTTTTTGAACATGAAGCAATGGCTGCCCTCTCAGCGTTTTGCAGAAGACGATGAACTGAAGAATGGTGTGAATTACTGTCTCAAATCACTGGCTGGTGGCAGATCTTTTTGAAAGAGATATAAAGAAGTTGGTACCAAGATATAAAAAAATGTCTTGAAGTCAATAGGGACTAAGTGTAAAAATAAAAGAGGTATGCATGTATTTATATCTCTTTATAAAACTTTTCTATCCCTACTAGTTTTTTAAAATTAATTTATCAGACCATACTTTGTGGACGCACCTTGTATTTAGAAGTTATTTGCAGTTGGTGCAGCCTAATATTCAATAATATCAGAAGGTGTATAATACAGCTAGAGGAAGACTATTTATTCGAGGAGGGGCAACCAAAACAATTTAAAAATTTGAAATTTCAAAATGGTGATCAGTGAGGAAATAATAAAAAGCCTTTTATGAAGAAGTAGAAAATTAAAATTTGGCAGACAAGTACTCTAGATAACTCTAGATAACCAAACGTCTTAAAATTTGTAGGAGTTGGAAAAATAGGAAGGGGTTTAAAATGTCCCAAACTAATAGAAACAAATACTTCTATGTGGTAGAAAACTGAGATTTAGAAGGAAGGTAAATAGACCACTTTAAATTAACTCTAAGAGATGAACATTTTAAATGGGATCACAGGTAATGGGGGACAAGGAGGTATAGAATAAAAATAAAAACACTTTTAGGAGTAATATAAAATTTAAATTTGGCAAGCAGATATAAGGAAGGACTCCTCCAAATAAACTAAATTTAATTTTAGTTGATAAACAGACAAGTTGGGGAGAAAGTGGAGGGGCTCCAAGTTCCTATAGCACACAAAATTATGAACATCCTAAATAATTTTAAAATGGTATATTGGAAGATATTGGGGGTAGAGAGGAATAAAAGTAGAAAAAAGAACCTTTTCAGGGAAGGTTTAAAATATAAATTCTCCATGAATGTAAAGATAGCACTCCAAATAACAAATTGTGGCACAACTCATTTTTCAAAGAAAATGGTTTAGAGGGCACTTTACCTAAGTGAATATCTTTAATTTTGATCATTTCTTCACAGCGCTTTGAAATACGAAATCACTAAATTAACCCTTTTTGACATTTTCAACCTTAGAGATTTCCCCGGGCAGAGCTCTTTATGTAAAAAAAAAGATGGACAAAGGATTAAAAGTAAATCTAGTACAATTTTTTAAAGATAAAAAGGGCAAAATTGTAAAAATGATTAAAGGACGCAAAAATAAAACTCAAGGAACGAGGGTGAAATTAATAAACAAGGAAAAGGAATACAAAGGGTAAAAAGTGCCAAAAGGTGTATTAAGAGAAAAAAGATAAAAAAAAAAGGATAAATGGAGCATTCCATTGTCATGTACAACATTTTTAAACACAAATTAGTGTATCAAGGCTAAAATAAAAATACGAAATATTTTGATAGCAGTACTTCTAGTAGAGAAAAACAAATTAGTTTTATCTCGAAAAACTTATATTCCATTTATTATTATTTTTTAAATTAGTGTGGGACAGAGAATGTCAACCGAATTGTAACAGTCATTTAGAAATAGAATAATATGAGTGTATTTGTGTTTGAAGTATTTAAAATATTCTTAATATTTGATGCTGATTATGATTTTCTTTGTTTTCAGAACGCTAGAAGCCAGATAATATGAAAGTGTGATAGTATAGTGGGCTGTCCAATTTTAAGCTAGCTAAGGGCCTAATTTTATATTCCTAGACAGAAATTAGAACTATGTAGAAATTAGGCCTATACAGTATCAACTTATTTTTTTAGTTAGCTTATATATTACATTAAAAGTGTTACAATAATTTAGATACAGTACAGCACATAATACATACAATAAATTGTAAACAATTTACATCTGATCATGTTTAAGGAATCCTGGAAGACGTTATATATATATATTTTTTTTTAACTTTGTAATGTGTCGTGTGCCGCAAAATATGCTTCTGAGGGCAGCATGTGGTTGGCAATTGGACAGGCCTGATTTATGATGTGCATTTATTAAGTTTTCTTAAACATAAATACAATTCCGATTTATCAGCATTAAAATGTATGGTGTGCTTTAAATTTTTCTCTAGCTCTTTCTTTTGACTTAAAACTTAAATGGTCAATTTAAAAATTAAAATGAGCATTTAGTGAGCATAAAAATGTTACCTTAGGTTTTTACTTTTCTAACCATGTTTCAAGTTTGGTTTTATATTTGAAAAATGTCCTTGTCACACACAACCCAATGTATGTGCTCTTCCCTTTAGTGTCTTGGAACAAATTAAATGACTACTTGCCACGTAACATCCATCATTTCTTTCAAAATATCTGGTCAAATAATCTAAATGAGTTATTGTATAGTAAAAAAGTGTAGGACGTAAGGAATGGCTTCATTTTGCATTGGATGGGAAATAATTGAGGAGTAACAGAGTAAGCTTCGTAGTGAGAGAAGGGCTGCAGGTGCAGGTGATACAAGTGTCAGGTAGTAATGGGGGATAACGCAGAAGCAGGAAAAGAGAGAAGTAGGTTTGAGGAGGTGCTAGGAAAAGAAGGATGGGGAGAAGGTTGTTGGAGTTATGTGCAAGAAATAAAATGAAAGTGGCAAACAACTGGAATAAGAAGGAAATAGAAAGCCATAAAATCACTAAATACAGTTGGGATGGGGAGCAAAAGTCGATGATAAGACTACTTTCTCACGGATGAAGGAATGAAAAGGCAGACTGTTAACATCAAGGTAATACCGAGTGTGTCCTTGGGGATGAGAGTGTGGGAGTGTGGTAGTAAGAGGCTTAAAAATTAAGAGTGAAGAGAGATGTACCTAAGAAAGGCAAGAAGCTTAATGACTGAAGATGGGTTGCCAAGTGTAGAGGGTGAATGAGAAAGGTTTAACAACAGTCTGGTGGGCGCTGCAGAGGAGGTTTGTGGGAGAACAAGTGATAAGAGACAGTGGAAGGAGACACCCTGGTGGAACGAGAGGGTGAAGGAAGCGGTGGAAGAGAAGAATAAAGCATTAAGAAGATGTTTTAAGAATAAGAATGAGGAAACAGAGGACGAATATAAGGAGAAGAAAATAGCAAAGCGAGTGGTATGTGAAGTCAGATGGACTGAAATAGGATGTGGATGGAAGGGAGAAGGTGTTATATAGCCAAGTAAAAAAATAAGAAGTTAGAAGGATGGATGAAGAAGGAATAATGAAAGACAAAAGAGGAAATATGGATGAGATAGAAGTCCAACATGGAAAGAGGTGGAGGACACATTAAGGAGGATGAAATAAGGAAAATCACCAGGTGTGGACAAACTGACTGAAGAAATGATTAAGAGCTGCAGGTGAAGCCGGTATACAATGCCTATATAGGGTGCCGAGACTGATTTGGAAGGAGAACAAGGTACTTAAAGACCAGAAAATGCGAGTTATAATACCTCTTTTCGAGTCAGGAAGAGGTGCACAAATTATAGATGGATAACGCTGATATGTCACTGTCACATATGCTGCAGAAACATGGACAGTGAACGTAAGAGAGACTAAGAAAGTGGAGGCCATGGGAATGGAGTTAGTTAGGAGCATGTTAGATGTCACGAGGAGAAAAAAGATTAGGAATGAAGCTATCCAGAAAATAGTAGAAGTACAGGGAGTACCGAGACAAAAGAGGAAGCAAGACTGAGATGGTATGGACATGTAATGAGGATGGAGAAAGAGAAGATGGCAAATAAAATGCTGGAAATGAAGTATGTATGAAAAAGATCGCAAGGGAGGCCAAGAAAGAGATGAGAGTAGATGAGATAAAGTGTACAGTTGAAAGGAGAAGAATGGTGGACATATAGAGGAAGATGGAGGAATTTTACTAAACTGACCCGGCCACAGACTGGAAACTGTCTATGATAATGATGATGAGAACCACTGTACAGTAATGTAAAGTTTACACTTTTCACACTTTCAGAGTTACACATTGCTTTAATTTACAGAAATATTACTTTTTCATGTAGACACACATAAAAACACACAAAGGATATAATATAGAACTATAGGCTAGAAGAATTTGAAATATGACTGAAAACTTACATTGTTGCCAAATTGATGGAACAGAATGGAGGTTTGAATAGAAAGATAGCTCATTGAAAAATAAAAATGTATTTAAGACTAACTGAAATAATAAATAAGCAAATGATACTTTTTAAATTTATTATTGTTATTATCATCATTTCAGATATAAACCAAGGGGTAATCTGGATTTGGTTAGCCATTGCCTGAGTTGAGGGTTATTGCAAGTGGCTGTCAGGAATACTCTGAGTACTCTGGAGGTGTAGCAGGAGTCAAAGTCCTTACTGTGGGTGTTAACATGGGAAGGAACTGGTTTATCTAGAGTTGTATGGTTGGTATTGAAACAGGGATTGTTATGAGTTACAGTATTGAAATAAATTAATAAGGAAAACCTCTTTTCGCTTAATGAGGTAATTGTATTATATTTGAAAGAAGGTAAAGGAAAGGTAGATAGAAACATATAAAAGGGGAATGAACACAATATGGCCTTTACAATGAAAAGAAGAACACAGTTCACACTTTACACTGCTGCCAATGGACAAAGAGGTAATGGATGTCTCTTAAAGAAAATTAATCGTCATCGCCCAATCCCCTGACCTAGGTTTCATTCTATCGGAACTCATCAGGGAGGATTGTGAAACGCGCAACACAACTTCCTAAAAGAGGAAACCATAAAAAACACAAAAGGGAGAAAAGGGAAAATAGTAAAGAATGATAGAACACATATAAGGTATAACATAAAGGACAGACACAGGAAAAGGACATTGGATGTGAATATATAATTATATAACTCTAAGTAAAACCTATATATATATAAGGCAAAGGCAACCATTACCTCTTTGTCCATTGGCAGCAGTGTAAAGTGTGAACTGTGTTCTTTTCATTGTAAAGGCCATATTGTGTTCATTACATTTTATATGTTTCCATCCACCTTTCCTGTACCTTCTTCCTAATATAATACAATTACCCCATAAAGCGAAAAGAGGGTTTCCTTATAGAGAGAGAAAAAAAGAGTTGAATAATAATAAAAGAAGGTAACCTCTTTTATAACTTGGCAAACCTAAGTTATTTTTTGCAAGTATTTATTTAATTCCTGCTCTTGTGTAAAAATATTGGAAAAAATTACAACATCAAGAGGTCAGTGGGAATAAATCTCTTGAAAGAGAAATAAATTGTTGCGATGGCTTATGCCGTTATTCTTTTGTCGAAACTTATTTTATATTTTATTTTTTCAAATATTATTTTGAGAATTGGCAGCTAAGTTCTAGCATTTAGCCAAAACAACAGTGGATACGATGAACATCGTCAGAACATGGTCCTAAGTTTAGTTAATAGTGTGTGCTTGGGTGGTGTGTTTGATTTTATTAAAAATATTATGTTTTGAATTTGAATTACAATCCAAACTATCAGGTAAATATTGTTTAAATGTTAATCAAAGAGGGTTGTTACATAACAGGATGATATTATTATTTTTATTTCAAAGATACATTGTATGCACTTACACCACTAGAAGCATTGAAGCCTGATTATATAAAACAAGAACTAATCTTCCCAACCTTTAGTTTTAGTTCCTGCGACTGCTTGAGCTGTACCCAGGCGTGAAGGGTCCTGAGACGGATAGTGAATTACTCCTGGCTTGAGAGGGGAAGTGGGCATAGTCCCAGGGGGCACCAGGGGAGCAGGGTTCGGGGGTAGCTGAGGCAACGCAGGAATTGTGCCCGGTGGGAACAGTGGTGGCTGTGTCAATGAGATAGGAAGAGGAGGTGGCCTGATGCCTGGAGGTGGGCGCATGGGTTGACGCATGTGAGGCGGAAAGAAGAAAGGAGGCGGCCCTGGGGGGCGTATTCCAGGCGGAGGTCTTGGCATAGGAGGTGGGATCAACATAGGGGGCGGCATAGGGGGTGGCATTATTGGTGGATGTATACTTGCAGAAACTGGAGCGAGACTTGCAGCAACACCGATGATATCTTCCGAGCTCCTCCCGGTTAGGTTGAAGAAGTTGTTATGTAGCTCTGTGGGAGGAAGAGGCAACGTCCCAGGCAGTCCCGGCACCGGTTCCAACTCGTCCATAAGCTCTTCAGTCCCATCTGCACGAATAAGCGGCACACCCAGCTTTGCCTGAGAGCGACCCCACTTGATTGTGAGTCTGCGACCACCCAAGATAAGCTTATTGAACGTTCGTTCAGAGGCCGCCTCTGCTGCCAGGCGATGAGTGAACTGGATAAACGCACACTGCTGACGGGGTACCAGGGTGATGGAACGCACTTCCCCATACTGGTAGAAATGATCCCTAAACAAAAAATACGAATTTAATCTTAAAATAAATAAATAAATAGCATGTTTTAAGCAATTTTATGTAATCACACAGCCTAAATTGGAAGGCGTAATGTGTTATGTTTTGAGTTGTGAATGACAAACAAAGGTTGCAAGGTTATTTTGACTAGCCTATAAACAAATAAAGGGATTCAGTCATCGTGCCTGACTAAACAACCCCAAAGTCTAGGGGTCATTCGGCCCATTTCGGGGCTATGTGGGCTAGGATGCAGATTCAACAGTACTTGCTTTAGGACAACCGCTCGAGCCCAGGGTACCGGGGGGGAGCACCTAGGAGTCAGACAGGCCATTGGTAAAACCTAGCAACACCTTGTTTTGTCACAAGCTTCCAAATAATTTTTAAGTTTTTTCATTCGAACATCAATTTCAACATTAAATTTGTATTAGAGGTAGTAGTATTAATAAACCTTTTTAATACTCGAGTCTAACATCAAACAAGTAGAAATATCCCCTCTCCCTTAACCTCGGCAATAGGACATCCTGACAGATCACAGGCCCACGGTACAAGAGAGAAGAGGGTGGTAACATTTATGTAATATTAAACTTGTTTATTTAACTCAAACCTTGTTGGTAAGAATACCTGAGATCTTTCTCCGTCAGTTTGTCTCCAAGATTGCCAACATAGAGAGTAGTGATGGTTTTATCTTCTGGAGGCTCCAACTTTGGCATAGCTGAGGCCCTGCGCATTAACTTCTCAGCCACCGGATCATTGATGCCATAATACCTATAGAGCACACAAATAGTATTCACTTTAGACATCACTCATCATTAAAAAATACAATTATTGTCTGATTTATATATTTATTCATAGCTTTAATAAACAAAATTAGTGCTAAGCAAAACAATATTCGCAAAGTTGAACAAAAACAAAAGTTCACAAAAGGTTAGCTGTTCTTTGTTATACATTAATTTGCAATTTTTTGATATAGATTTAGTGAGAGGTTTTCTGATTGATGTGAGCAGAACAATAGTAATCATATTATTCATGAATGTACTAACTTCCAGAATTATCATTTAACTTAGTTAGGCAGATTGTAACATTTTCAAAAATTTCATTGGGAAATAGTTACCCGGAGACTAACACAGAGTTTTTGTTAAGATATAAAGAAAACTCTACATTGAATGATGTATTAAAGAAGAAAATTAGAGACTTTTTTCATGTTAAAGAAACCAATTAATTTGATTATAGTGAATGACTTAAAATATGGTTGTGATGAGCTAAAAAAGTATGAACATAAAGTTCCAACTCATTTAGTAGAATCTAAATTTAGTTTGATTTTGTAAATAGTGTCAAAAGTACCAAGCTTAATGTCCACATTCGCGTTATTTTTTTGTAAATAATTTGCGTTCGATAACATTGGGTATTTTTTGAAGGTATATATACAAAGTACTACGCATATATTATAATAATCATATATCAAAGTGTATTGATTTAAAGAGTACAGGTGATGTGTGTGTGTGTGTGCCCACCCCAACTCAGAGCTGCATTTGTGTCTGTGCACGAGGTGTGAGAGTAAAAGAAAAGACCTACGAGGTGCCAGAAATGTGTTCAGTGCATTCATATTTGAATGACTATCCAAAATTTTCAGTGGTGACGATGGGGGACAAAGCGACAAAGTTTCTTGTTAATAATTACAATACGTCCCGATTTGTACACCGTACTTAAATCTGTGAAGCCGTTCTAAAATGGTCAAAAATTACCTTTTCGGTGCAGTTTTTTTTACCCAAATATAATTTAATATCTCAACAATGTTCAGTATGAGGAACTTCTAATAACTCTATTAACCATTAATGTATGATCAGAAATGATCCCATGTGATAATGTTGGTCTAACTTTACAATTTCTATTCAACTGTATCACAAAGTTTATTGGCATGTGAAACACACTCTTAAAAACTCGCTTGAGCACCCTTAAAGGTAACCAATACCTTTATTCAGTGGCAGCAGTGTTGTTTCTCTCTAGAGCAATACTATATTTATTTGTCAACCTTCTTATATATAAAGTAAAATTGGTGGCAATTAATATACACTTTTATACTAATCCCATCTATTATTATTATTAGCACCACGTCTTACTACCCGTTCGGGTTATACCCACTTACATTGATGTGTAATGGTAGGGTGAATGTGAGATGAAATGGAGGACCTACAGTTTAACGTGGAATACGAACCACGGTGGAGGCCTGGCAAGGCCTGGCATTCCTCACATTCACAAGATGTCTTGTCAGAGGTGAAGGAAGGGTTTGGCAATCGGATAAATCTGTGCCGGGATCGAGGATTGAACCCCGGACCCCCTCAACACAAAAGTCTGACACATTACCCCTAGATCGCCAGGTTCCCCCAATCCCATCTAAATAAATGAGTTATTCCCCAAAATAATTGAATATTTTTTTAGCCCCCATAGATTCAGAGAGAACAGCTTTCAACAGGTCATTTCACCACATCTTATCTGGGTTGTCGCTAACGGGAGGTCGAGGTTTGAATCTTGAATGAGTGTACTGGAGAGTTTCTCCTGAATGGTTTGCCCTTTGCCTCTGTTCAAATTTAATACCAACATTTTCTTGTGCAGGTTTTCGTTTGTGAGATTTACGTTTCCAGAAAATTTAAAATGCTCTACATATTTCCAGTTTGAACATTATTATAATAATTTATTAATTAAACTTAGGAACGAGAGGACCAGTGATCTACGTCTGGGCATGGCAAAGCACACGGCCACCATGATTAGTTCTGGGACTGTGCTGTTAATTTCATACTTAGCTCAAAGATGGCACGAGCTACTTTCTTTGGTAGGTTTTGGTTTCTTTTTTTTTCCCCTACCCCATGCACTCCATAAGCTTTCAGTCATACCAAAGTGTTGCGATATTTTTCTGTTTTTTTGTTGTAATTTGGTTTTATTATCAGTATGTGTTTAGAGGTAATTGTTATAATATATAATATAGGTTAGGATTATGCTTGTCTTAAATGCCCGATCCATTAAAATGTACACTCTTTATTTTGTTAGGTATTTAAGGATAAGAATCAAAGTGTGTTAGGGATTATTTTGTGGATAGTTTCAGGAAGTGAGATAAACCGGAAAGGTTTTTTTTTGGTGGCTGGATGGGAACTGTTTTGCGGACTGGTCAGCAGAGGGGTAGACTTCTGAAAAATGTGAACAAAAGTGAAAGACAATGTGTCTAAAGAAGCCACAGGACTATTTGGTTTTTGAGGAAGCTTTCCACCAGTCACACCAGGAACGCAGGCATTGTGTCTAGAAACTAACTTTCTATTACATTGTTGGCTAGAGCTGTTTGAATAACACACTGCTAATCTATGGACTATGAGCCTATACAAAGTAAATACTGTAACGCCAATCAAAGTAACCTTTTAACGTATTTTTGTATATCATTACTTTTTCTACGTTTTATTTAAACGTTCACTAATTATGTTAGTTCTTAAGAGGGTATATTTGTTTATTCTAGTTTATAGCCACATCTACTAAAGATGGTAATATACATTTATTGGTCTGTTTAACAGTCGAGTGTGTATTGTTATTCTAGTTTATAGCAACCCCTACTAGAGATGGTAATATACATTTATTGGTCTGTTTAACAGTCGAGTGTGTATTGTTATTCTAGTTTATAGCAACCCCTACTAGAGATGGTAATATACATTTATTGGTCGGTTTAACAGTCGAGTGTTTATTGTTATTCATAGTATGGAAAATGTTATGGTCGAGGAAGATGCCTCAGAACTGACAGACAGACAGACAGACCCTCCTTCATCCGTGGCGAGTTCAGGTACTCAGAAGCCTGAGAGTAAGCCCGGATGTTTCTTTACCGTCGCCAGCCGGGCAGGCTTATAAATATTGTGTAGGAACAGGGATTCGAACCTTTTTAAATGGTGTGGAGGTGAGAGGGGGAGACGAACCTTACAGGAAATACGTTAAAAATACTAAACTATAAAACAAAAACTAACCTACAAACTCATAAATCTTATTAACAATATTATATAATTTAGTTTAAAGAAACAAATGATATGAAACTTTAGTTAAAATTGGGATACCCAAAACACATGTGAAGCTAAATGAGATATATATGGCAGATATACATAGTGGGTTGAAACAAGGAGATGCACTTTCCCCATTACTTTTTAATCTAAACTTAGAGTATGCTATTAGGATAATGCTAGAGAGTAGGGAAGGGTTGACAATAAACAGTACAATGCAGATGAAATAGCTTTGTTGGACCGTAGAAAGGAAGCTGTTGCAAGAAATGAAGAGAGATTACTAGAGGCTAGAAAGGAAATCGGCTTAAAAGTGAATGTTGAAAAGAATAAGTATGTGATAACACAAAGGAAAGAGGATAATAATTTAGAGAATACTGTGAGCAGCATATCATTTGACAGGGTTAAGGGGGATGTAGGGAAAGTGGGAAAAGGCCAGTGCTTTTGCAGTTTTTTAAAGTAAGAGTTTATTTGGCCAAAATAAATAAAATATTGTTTCCGTACAGAGGGTTAAATTTTCTTAACATTGTAATTTCTGTCATGATCATAGCGGCAGTAAGAGACAAACTTTTTGAAGAGAAAAAGTTGTCATTAAATTCCAGGACACCCTTGACAGATATTCAACAACTGTTGTGAAGATGAATTAATTTTTATGGTTGTGCTGAAGTAATATAGGATTTATTTTAATTTAAAAAAATCTTTTTTACTAAAAACTTCAAAAATACTGACTTTTCTCATATCTCCTACATCTTCACATTAATGAGTTTAAATATTTAAAAACCATTTTAACTATCAATAACGATATTAGAGTGAAAATTAGTAAAAATAAGAGTTGTTAAATGCATGCTATTACTCGGCCTGTAAGTTGTTGACATCTCACCTGTTGTCAAGGAGTGTAAAACTCAGAATATACAAAATAATAATCTCGCCAGTTGTTCTTTATGGGCGTGATACGTGGTCTCTTACCTTAAAAGACGAAAATAAATTTAGGGTGTTCAAAGACAAGGTGCTTAGGAAGATATGTTCCGAAAAAGGATGAAGATACCTAATAATTATGAGTTGAATACCCTGTAATAATCACAAAACATAGTTAGAGTACTTAATCAAATCTCACAGACTATGATGGGCAGTACATGCAGTGCAAATAGGAGAATCTAGAACCATGTTCAGGGACTGAATTGTAACCCCAATGGAAAGAGACCATTGGGAAGACCTAAACGCATATGGGAGGATTACATTAGAATAGGTCCCTGAATGAGATAGGTATGGTGTAATGAGGTGGACTGGATAGAACTAGCTCAAGATAATCATAGGGTGTAATGAGGTGGACTGGATAGAACTAGCTCAAGATAGTCATAGGGTGTAATGAGGTGGACTGGATAGAACTAGACTCAAGATAGTCATAGGGTATAACGAGGTGAACTGGATATAACTGGCTCAAGATAGTCATAGGGTGTAATGAGGTGGACTGGATAGAACTAGCTCAAGATAGAGAAAGATGGCATACTTTCGTACGTGCAACAATGAACTTTTGAGTTTATAATGCCATAGAGTAGGTAAGTAAATAAGCTCTAGTAACTCTCCTGGCTGTGTATAGCCTAAAGAAGATTGAACTATATATAGGCTTATATCATGGGTGTTCCAACTTGGCTGTATAAGACATGTTGATGGTGCTATCCATACCGGTCCTTGATGTTTTGATCAGCAAGAGGGTCATCTGGGTCCGTGGGCTTCTCATGGCGGTAAGGACACTCCTCTCCACGCTTGCACTCTCCTTTCACCCAAAACGAGCATATGTGTGGCCTATTGCGTTTGTAGTAAGGGCTAGTGCGAGCAAGCTTCATCAAGAGATCGCTGGCTGCCTGGGACTTACCCACCGCACCTGCTGGAGTCGTCGCATCGATCTTACCAAGCTGGACAAAGATTGGTAACACCAATGTGAGTTCAAGGGACATTCTTTGACCTCTCCAGGTTTCCGAGACCAAAAAACTATCAAAAGTTGTTGTCTAAACTAAAAAAAAAGAAGATAAGAAGATAAAACCTGAATGTTTTTACAATAGGCAGAAATTAAATTTTGTTTTAATACTTTAAAAAAAGTAATTTATACTAGAGCAACAATAGATATTTGATTACATTGTGTTTTAAGTCAAATTTTAACACCTCTTTTCAAAAGCCAAAATTTGGATTAACTCTTTTTATGGTGTACTGATACAGCATAAATCAATAACCTAAAAATATGCCACATTATATTAAAAACACACAATATAATTATTACATCATGAAAAACTAAGAACAATTAAAACCAAAAATATAAACACTTAAAAAAAAGTATATGAAAATGGCAGACTTAAATCATTTAGGACGAGCAACATGAAAGTTTACCCCTTCCATGTTAAGCCACACATGAATACGTCACACAGAAGGGACGAAAGCCGAGCCAACACATCGACCACTCTAGGAAACCTGGTTGCCGCCGATGCAGAATTTACCATTTTGTCTTTTACTGTGTGTCACTAACTCTTACTTTATTTGACATTTCTCTCATGTGGGCCGACTTAATAAAGATCGTTAAGTTAGGTTTAAAACGAGAACAAACGCGAAAAAATTAACAACGTATAAGCTTCAAACTATCCAAATATTTCCTTATAAAATTCAAATTAAGTTAAATAGGAACTTCATGAGGATTCATGGTGGGTTAAAACTTACCAGTTTTTCAAATTAACCCATGTCAAACTAGCCAGATCCTATTCTATTTGGTTATAAGCCTTTATTGATTTTATATTGTGGAACCCATTCAATGTGTACCAATGTGAACTGATTTAGTTTTATTATTATTATGAATATTAGTAATATTTTATGGTCAATATTGTAATTATTGTTATTTGTCAAAATACTTAAAGAATGTTAAGCTATCAAGAATGGTTTCTAGCCCTCTCCTGAACAAGAGCTGACCTAGTTGTGGACGGTAAGACTTATTATACAATGTGTGATGAAAGAATGTCACCTCCTTGTCCATGTTCTGGATATAATATTCCTTGTTGACATCGGAGCGTGGCAGGTCATCTTTGATCCTGAGGGCAGCATCTCGTACTTGGATGGGCAAACCATATTCTAAGTCCAAGAGACAAGTCTGACACACGTTTTTCAGCCGACTACATGTCTGGCAGACTTCAGTCTTCTTAAAACGCATGCGGGCACCAGGACACCAGCGAAATACGGTGAATGGCCGTGAGCAGATCTTGCATTCTTTGCCGTAACGTTCTTTGGTCTGAAAATATTACATTGATATAGAAAAATAATTTTGAAAGTTGGCAAATTAAAATGTGTTGAATTGTGACAGTTACATTCCACTCCAACCTCCACCTCAACCAATCCACCACTCCAACCTCCACCTCAACCAATCCACCACTCCAACCTCAACTTTACCTCCACCTCAACCAATCCACCACTCCAACCTCCACGACAACCAATCCACCCCTCCAACCTCCACGACAACCAATCCACCACTCCAACCTCCACCTTACCTCCACCTCAA